>CBMN010753425.1:0-21386 GCA_000582825.1 Hordeum pubiflorum
CTATAAATCCTAGAAACCCCAGAAAAAAACAAAGACTCTCCGTTCCACCGCCGCAACTCTCTGTATCGAGGAAAAACCAATCTGAAATCGTTTCAGTACCCTACCGGAGAGGGAAAATCATCACCGGTGGCCATATTCATCATCCCGACGGAGGCCATGACGAGGAGGGAGTAGTTCTGTATCCATCCACAATCAACATGGGCCTTGCGCCCCCTCCCAAAAAAGACTAGCCTGATAGGAGGGGACACCCCACCCTTATAAATCATGTTCTGTCTCCATCCACAATCGACATGGGCCTAAACCCAACAAATAAATGGTGAATATTCTATAATATAAAGTGTGAATATTTTTAAAATACACAAGAAACATTTTTTAATACATAATGAACTATTTTATAGATGAACAATGAACTTGTTTTGATACACGCAAAACATTTTTCAAATATAGGCTGGACATTTTCTATGCAGTATAAATTTTTTAGTTCAGCATGAATATTTTATAATACACAATTAATATTTATAAAATACATCATGAAATATTTTTTAACTACAAGTTGAACATTTTTAAAATACATGTTCCGAGTGTCTTATGGTTCTTTTTTCCTATTTTTCTATTTTTAAAATACATGAACCTTTTTCAAATGCTCGAGTACTTTTTCAAAATATCCACACATTTATTAAAACAATACAAGAGGAATATAAAATACAATGTGAAGGTTCTTTAAAAGACATGAAGAATATTGTCTTAATACATGATTAATATTTTTAAATAATACGAGGAACATTTTTGAAGAAAATAAGAATATTTTGAAATTACTTGATGAACAAAAATATAGGAACCAAAAGAAAGAAAACAAAAATGAACAAAAAATGGAAAATGGAATAAGAAAAATAATAAACAGGAACAAAGGCTAGAACCAAAATTAAAACAAAAAGAGGTTAATTAAAAAGAAAAGAAAATATACCACACCCCCTCCTGCATAAAACAAAGAAAGAATCAGGGCATAAAACTGAAAAAAGCATGCACGTTGTGAATAGAAAATAAAACTAGCAAGGGCTTGCAGCGTTAGGCCTTGCCCATGTGGCGTGCGATGCGGTCGATATCAATGTAGATCTCGCCATGGGCGACACATAGGTGCTCCTGCCTGGAGCGCACTTTGCACGGAGGAGCACCCTAGGGCCAAGACATCATGCATAAGTCTCATTGGTGTCATGGGGCGAACCCAATGACCAGCCGGCCTTGTTCGCTGTCTCAAACAAAAAAAAAACCGGCCTTGTTTGCAGCTGCTGATTTCTCCCACGAGTTGGTTTCCTTTTCCCCTCTTCTGTGTTTTATTTGATTTTTTCTTCAAAAAACTGGCCATTGGGTTTGTTTATCCAAATGATAAGTGTCACACATGTGGCAAGAAGAAACACCGCTTTGACGTTATTATAAGTAAAATTGTCATCCCAAAAACCAAAAAACCAAAAAACTGAAACTTACCATCAAAACAGAAAGTTGCCATGCTTCACAACTAAAGTTGTCATCTCAGGGTAACTAAAGTTGCCATACAAAACTTCAGGGCGTAATTGCTTTTGTGCCACACATGTGGCACTTATAAGGGTCCTTTCTTTATGTATCTACAAATATATAAAAATCTATTAAAATAATATACATCTTTTAAAGAAAATGTTTAGAGTGTATTTTATTTTTATCATATATTAAATAAAAGTTCACTGTATATATAAATATGTTCACAATATATGTACAAAATTTACCAAACAATGAAAAAGTTCTTTGTATATAAAAATGTCATCTTGTATATAAAATATGTTCACCATATATTTTCAAAAATCATCATACATTGGAAAAAAGTTCACTGTATATAAGAAACTAGATGATGCCCACGCAACTGCGGGAACCTTGCTAAAAATTGCAAAAAATAGTTGCTACAGAAACATCTAAAACTAATTGGAAATCAAATGTAAGCTTAAAGGAATATTAATTGTATTAAAAATGAAAAATAAATTATAGTTAAAAGAATGCCATTCTAGTATAATGTGAAGGATGAACTCTAATAAAAAATAACTTATGAATAGCATGCATGAATTGATTATGTGGCAGCACTCCATGCATAGAGTAATGCAAATAAAATATAATTTATTATTTGCATGAATTAGTTGCTTTTGTTGCAGGGTTTCATAACTAGAAAAAATAGGCAGTGAGTTGTAGTTTTTTAGAAATAGAATATTCTTCACTGTTTACAAGAAAAAATGTTCACCATACATTGATTTTTATATATATTTAGAAAATTTTCACCATATATAAAAAAAATTCACATTATATAAAAAATATAAATATAAATAGGAGAGTAAAAACGAAAATAAAAACCATATATAAAAAAGAATTAAAAATAACCAAAATAGAATTAAAACAGCAAAACATTTGTTTTAAAAACAGAATAAAAACCAAAGAAAAACCGCATTCAAAGTAAAATAAGAATGAAAAAAATAACCAAAATACAAAACCGAAAAAACAGCAAAGCGCAGGAAAAAGAAAAATACTGCAGCTGCAGCGGACGAAACAGTAGCCAGCAGGCCGACACACGAAAAAACCCAACCCACCCCCAACCTGGCCGGCCCAACTCGTCTCTTCCTTGCGTCCATGCGTGGTCGGCTAGGCGGCGGCGGTGACCACGCCGTGGACCATTTGTCCTCCAATCTCAGCTCCGTTGTCATGGCGTATACTCCAGCGCCACGGCGAGGTTTGGGAGGTTTGTTTAGGAGTGGGTCGACATGCGTTGTTTCTTCGGTTTGTGGTGTCAGCGGCCTTTGTCGAGGAACGGTTGAACCGGATCTGGGTTTGAGGATGACGGACGGCGGCCTTGCATTTCTTGTCCGACTACTTCGGTTCATGACGAAGGTGCTGGGGTCCGAGGGGCATGGAGAAGATCTCCGGCTGACGAGCCACAAGGTACTCAATCTCGCCGCTCGCGGCGGGTTGCTTAATCGTCTCACAAAGCACTTGCTGCGATGGTTTGCCTCGACCTTGGTGCGATGGATTCATCCCTTTATTCTCTCCGGCGATGCTCCGGCGGCGGTAGTTTACAGAAGAGAACGATGGTGTTGCTGTTTGCATGGATCTTCGGAGACTAATTTGTATTATTTCTTTTTTGAGGGTCCTTTGTGCAATATTTCCGAGAAAACCGTCTGGTTTGTTCTCGTGTGGTGTTACCTGCATTTCTGTAACTGTTTTCCTATATAATGGATGCGTGATTACTGTAAAAAAAACTCATCTCTTCCGTGAGCGTCGCTTCACCTATTTGCCGCCTTTGAGTGGCGAATAGGATCTACCACTAGGGCCACCATGGCAACTTCTTTCGTCTAATGGGCTCTAAATTGGTCTCTTCACAGGTCCACGATGAACGGGGCTGTTATCTAATATCCAACACCCCTAAAAAATGAATTTAATATCCAGCTTATCGTTCAGTGAATAAAAAGGAACGGCTTCAATGCTTTTTTGCGGATCTGAATGGGATCAATCCTTTCAAAGAAAAAAAAAACAGCTTCAAGTAGTGAACTGATGATTCAAAAAAGACTAAAATGCTGAACTGGCAGATAAAGATCACAACTTCACAAGAAACACCGAGTTCATTCAATCAATAAAAGGAAGCAACTAAACAAGAAGCACGCATCCGGAAGCGTTTACTCACCCGTGAAAAGGCATGCCTCAAAAACAAGAGAGAAAGAAACAAAATGGTACTAAAGCTGTGATAAGTACTATGCATCGGAAGGAGTAGTAGATTGTTTTGCAGTTCGCTAGGAATGTGCATTTGATTGAAAGGATGGTAGTACGAAGGATCACATTAGAGCAGCACGGTTTCCAGCTAATTAAGGTTTGCACCTATTGATAAGTTAAGTAGCCAACAAGTAATGACTGTAACTAAACTGGCGAGTGACGACCAGAGGATGGGGCTCTTTTTATCTCGCTACTTTTTTTTTTTTTTGAGAAACTTTTATCTCGCTACTAGGTGGCCAAACCAACCTACCTACAGATTCCATATCGTTTGACATTACGATGAGGCACTCACATGGCCTGTTTGTGTGTTTGGGGCCACCTGGTGGTCTCATGAGAAGGCCTTTCAGGAAAGGCCTTTGCTGCACACAGTAGCTACCCTACTGTCGGGTTGCACGGTCCAGGCAGGGGGTGAATGGAGTAGCTAGCCAACCCGGTTGGAAGGATCCAACTAACCTCCTGAATGATCATGTATGGCCTATATATCTTTCATGCGAAGAAACATGCATTAGCCCACCATCACAAAAGTTAACTGAACTACTGTCGAGTATTGTGCATGTACATGTGCATGCATGTATACTTTTAGATGCTTGAAATCCTTCTCTTCTTTCTTTTCGATATACCAAAACTATGCTAAAATTACCATATGGTAGAAACAGTACGATGTACCGTAAAAAATATCTAGAAATAGAGATGTCACCAGACAATCTGACACAACAGTAAAACATCCGGCTATTGACTTAGTGGACCATTTTATATCTCATGTATGACATTTGTTAGGTCCCTAAAAACAACAAATTACGGCTGTGGATCACAACTCTTAGATTTTTATAACTGTATCCAAACATATCATGGCCATTGAGTTTTCATAATTGTATCTAAACGATTACGACCCTTAGTTCATCTTCGTATCGGCACCGAAACGAATCACGACCCTTCAATCTTTATATTGTACTTAACATGTCATAGTCTTTATATTCACATAACTGTACATAAAACGCATCACAGTCGCTAGATTTGTTATAATCCTGTATAAACAAAAAAAATGTTGGATCTTCATATAGGTGTTATTAAGCGCACACAGTCTCCTAGCTAGAAATCATGCGCACCATGCCAAAAAATATAAAGGAAACACAAACACTTAAAAACCAGAAACAAATATTTACCAAGAAGAGCAAACATGTGTATAGTTAAAGCAACGTGCATACATATGTTAACTCATTTTTTAATTACCTATGAGGCTTATTTCAAGAATTTGCTTTTGTTTTTGTATTTAAAATCACAAACAACTGCGATTACCTTACCACACGTGGATCCCATTGTGGATAGAAGTATGCATATGAAAAACAATGTGTAATTGTTAATGATAATCCAAGAAAATGGTTCTTCAAAATTGAAAAATTAAGATAATCGCATACACATGAGTTGTTTTTATATGCTTCCCAGTACATCATCATTAATTCCAAGTAATACACACATGTATATAGTGAGTGAATTAGCAATAGGATAAAACTATGCATTGCGTAATTGTTCTTTGCCATGGTAAATTGCTTACTTTGAAAAATAGATTATAAATACGTAAGTTTGTCTTGAACAATAAGTTTGACACGATTTATTTGGTATGGTCAAGGTTTACTAGAATTTTCATTAAAAAGGACGACGAGGCCAAAGGAAGCAAAATTACAAGGAGAGAAACATAGCTGGGTCGGGGGTGGGGTTACGCGGCACCGACCATGGTCGCAATAAAGTAAAAGGCCTTATCATTGCATCATGAGTTTATTATTTGTCCCTGGATGAAATAATGAAGTGAATCACACTGTTGTTCATGCACACAAATGCCAAACATATATGGCACTCACGTGGTAGCTGGTCTGAGACTTGAAGCTAGCAGTTTAGCCATATATATGGCCCATAATTAGTCCGAACCGAAAATTTCCTGTTTTGAAGAAAAGATGGCAACAAGCAAGTGACTTATCATTGAAGCAAACAAAAGGATAAAAAAGTTGGCTTGCTTTCTCTCTGTGCCAGTAGAGGAGCACCATTTGTCCTGTGTCCCTAGTGAGACAACCTAGCTAGCCTTTCTTTTCGCGCTTTCTGGTTTTTTGCATTGCGAGGACCTTGGTAGGGCAGTTTTGGCCCTGAGATTGAGATGCCACTTCTCTTTCCTGTCCTCCCCCGTCTCCATCTTTTTCCTGCGCGCTCTCTTTTTGTTTCATTAATCTGTCGATCTCTGACATGTTGAGGTGATCCACCACTACGGTGTGAGGGCGATGGGGGCACATGGTGTGGTGGCTCGGCTAAAAAGGGACTCAACAACCGAAAGGATGGAGCAAGTAGCAACTGATGGGTGATAGCAAGGGGAAATGAGGCCTAGCGAAGGGCATCTTGGGTGAAGTAGGAGCACGTACTCAGTTGAAGCTTACTCTTGTTACCATTTACCAAGGGTCAAGGGACATTGTTTGGGAACCGCCTCTTCCCCGGCTTCTGAACTCACTATCCATAAGATGAGAACATCAAAACAGCATCAACTCTCTTCAGCATGGGCTCCATATGATGATAAAAAAAAAATACACGCCTGGCAGCCATTTCCTTGAGCTGCGTGAGTGTGCCCGTGCCATCCATCCGGTCCTATCAGAGAGAGGCTCTCGAGTCTCGACGAGAAGTTTGGCGATCGGGTACAGTGCGTAGCAGAGTAGCGGCTAGCAGCACAGTAAGGCACCAGCAAATGTCCCGCCCTAACCTACTTGGTCTCCTCGTCGTGTTATGCCCAAGAAGAATATCACCTGAGCTGGCAAGCCGATTGGCGGGGCCACATGCAGAGGGTATCGGTGGACAGTGGGCAAGGTAGAGCCATCGCTGGGCACGTCCACTGTCCACCACCACTAGCTAGCCCGGTCCATGCATGCAATACCCGCATCGATGCATTGCATGCATGGGGTATCTAGTCGCTAGTCTAGAAGTAAACGCTCCTCCTCGGAGATGACAGGTGGGGCCCCGCGGCTAGGAGGGCCCGTAGGTGGTACGCGCGCCACGTGTATCCCATATCGTTTTGTCTCGTTGTAGCCCAGACGGGACAAACCCGGTCCAGTCCGGTCCGGTCCAAGGCTGCATGCAAAGTGCAAACGCAATGAGGTAATGCACGAGTGATCATGGCAGGATATGTAGTAGCAGTGGGTGTACGACGTACCGTCTTGTTGCCGTTGGCCGTTCTTGGCTTTGCGATATACGACGTGTACCACATGTGTCTTTTGAGTCAAGGGCCAAATCATTGTATCGGCACTATGCCTCACTAGCTAGTATTTGGAACCTCGAATCACAGAAGCAACTAACCGGATAATGATCCTCAATAATACAGCCGTTTCATCATACCATATCTTCCCATGGACCATGCATGCATTGTCCATCGATCATGCATGGATTGGAACGAGAGGAAGAAAGAAAAGAGGCAAGATTTTTCCAGATAGATACAAGGCCCCGTGCAGGTCTTGTGTTGTCTTTCTGCCACTCTCGATCGATCTGTTTCCTTCGACGCGCATAGCAGGCCGCGGCCGGCCACCGGTCTGTCCAGTGGTGGGCGCGATGCCAAGAGCAACATTGCTTAATTATCGACAGCCTCTTACCGTCAGGCTGTGTGGTGGGCCGGCCGTTTGTTGATCACTGTGGTGCCTGTCTGTGTTGGCATCGTGGCTCCCCTCCCATGGCGAGTGATCCCTGCCGACCACGAGCCCACGACCACCATGGAGTTGTGTGCGGTTCAGGCTGGAAACCAAACTGACAAACGCAGTTCTCTCAAGCTAGCAAAGCTTGACCTCCTGGAACGAGCGGTGTAATTTCATGGGGAATCAAATCTCGCGAGCGCATCCTGCAAACGGCCGGAAATCGGAGCTGCTCAAATCCAGAGCTATCCTCGTGATGCATGTACTAGCTATCTAGTCATCTCACCGGCTGGCCGAGAATCTTTAAGCAGTAGCCGCCTACTTTTCCTTTTGAGTTTATCACTATCGAACAGAAAAACTCTGTGCTAAGCCGCTAAACCCACGCGACAACCGGCCGGTTGCATCAACCCGTCGCGGTCAGGTAAGGTAAAATCTGCAGTCTGTGGTCGTGCATTGCTTCCTCTGCCTGCCTAAATCCCACGGCTCGATCGCTTTGGCTGCCGGAATCCAATCCCATGGTGACTCGCACATGCAATGCATCAAAGCCGTCCCCGTCGCTTCAAATTTCTGCGTGCGCCTGCATGTATGGCATGCATGTGTCATGTGTGTGAGCCGTATCCGTATCCGAAGGAGGGAGAAACTACATACGTACTCCTCGTCGAATCTCCGATGGTCGTCGCGACGGACAGACGGACTGACGGAGACATAGATATCACATACGTGTCGCACCGGCCCCTCCCTGCACTCTCTCCAGCCAGTGCGACACGTGTGTACGTAGCTCTGTCGCGCCGTCACGTACGTGATCTAGTACGTAGTACGTACAAGCGCGCGGGCGGTGAATGCTACGCGTAGGATCTATTCGTAGGTGTAGGATTATCGCGATCGACGAGCAGAGCCTGAGCCTCCCTTTCACCACATGATATCATGCGGTAGTTCATTTTCAGAGATGGATGGGTGGGGAGGGAGGAGGAGGTAGGGGTCGTTCGGGGGGCAAAAGTTAAAGCGAACAAAAAGACGATACGCTTTACACGGCTGCCTGTCTCTTTCTTTCTCTGAGGACGAGTGAGGACAAATGGCTCAGCAGGGCGGGGCAGTCAAGAGCCACTCCTGCTGCTGCTAGCTTAGCTAAGGGTGAAAGCACCCCGGTCAGTCACGTACTATGCTGCCAAAGCTTCACCAATGGGCAATGCATGGCCGAGCCCGTGAAAGATGCTTTGCTTACTTTAGGCCTTCACACGGTCAAACCGAGCGCCTCCGCATTGCATTTGAACGAGAATAACAATTCAGGTCAAGAAGATAAAAGATGAACTGCGTACAACAGTCTCGTGTAGCACTAGCCATCCACACTGCATGCCGCAGGCTACCGTTTTCCGACGGCACGGCACAGCGCCTGCAGCGTCCCTTCGCGCGATCGAGGACAGAAAACGGGGTTGAAGACGCACTGAACCAAAGCTACAGCGAAGCCAGGCAGCGCAGCCGGCGGCACACGCGACGGAGCATCACGCAGGCAGGGGCAGGGGCAGGGGTCGGCGTGGTGCGTGTCAGCGCGCGGCACCGATCGACGGATCCGCCCCCGCCCGCCTGCGTCGCCGTACGTGCATCTGGATCGGTTCGCGCGCGCGCGGCAGCGAGGGGAGCAGCGGTACGTCCGCCGGGCCGTCCCGTGCGGTGCGTGCCTAGGGGTGGCAAGAAACGCGTTGGGAATTGGAGCGGCCAGCGTGCCGGGCGTCGCTAGCCCTGCCCGAATGTCTCGCCTCGCTGCGCCGATCAATCCCATGTTGGTTCGCGCTCGCTGCGGCTGCCAGGTCGCGAGCGGGGGCAGCTCCCGTACGCGCTCTGCCTCGGCCCGGCCTCGGGACTGTGCGGCTGACAGCATGCCGCACAGAAGCGAGACTAAGCCGTGCTAATTTAAGCGGGAAAAATAAGCATAGCTACTGGGCACACACGTGCTTATACGGTTCTTCTTCCAGGATGACCTCACCATCGTCACGCAGTTTTCACGTTCAAACAGTGGAATCGTGGCTAGCAGTCAATGACACATTTTTTAGGCCGCTCTCAGTGTTACACCGTGCCGCCGTCTCATAGTTTGCCGCGTCAGATTTTTGTCTATGTGATCAGTTACGGAGCCAAATAGGCTCTTCCCAGTGCTCCATGACGTACATGTGTTAAGGGTGCCACATAGACAGAAAAGTGATGTGACAAAGCAATTAAAGAGGAGAGAGAGCACTATGATGATCATAAAAAGAAACGATGCTAAGCACGTGGACCTATGCAAGGTTAAGGGCCAGTTCTTTTGGTGGCTCGTAGAATAAGCTGCCTCCTACCCAGCTTATTCTAGAAGCCCAACCAAATTTATTGTTTTAGAAGCTTAGCAGTTAAGACTTGACTAGTAGGCTTCTAAAAAAAAAATTGGTTAAACTTCTAGAATAAGCTGGGTATGGGGCAGCTTATTCTGAAAACTCAAAAAAGCCAGCAAAAGAACTGGCCCTAACCAACCAATGCATGAGTGTGGGTGTTAAAATATTAAATAAGGAAGGCTTAGCTACACACCAATGCATTGGACAGAGTAGTTGCTAAGCTTATTATCTTAGCATCGGTGCATTGGAAAAGGCCTTAAAGAAGGTTAGGAAGGCTAAACCATGAAAAATTACGCCTTTGCCAACTAATAACTGCAAATTCCCTAATTTTCCAAGGAAAAACTTGAAGGAAACTGGGCCTAGGCCCCCGCTAAGAACCACAGCCTTCGCCGTGCATACTTGTAGTGGGGAGTATCATACATTTAGTATCATGAATATGATACTACTACTACCTCCGTCCGGGTTTATTATTCACCATCGCATTTTGGGTCAAAGTTTAATCATATATTTGACCATCAAAATATTAATGCATGTTATAAAAAAATTATATTGCTGGATTCGTATTGGAAGTCTCCAATGATATTATTTTTACGATGTATAGCTTATATTTTATTACTAATTAAAATCATGGTCAAAATATGACCCAAATACGAGGGGCCTAGTTAGTAAATCACGATGGAGGTAATATATGAGAGCAGTCTAAGTGCATCGGATCTTAACTATATTTAATGGGCATTAAATAGACATTTAGATATTGCAGTTCAAGTGCATTATTTCTAAAACAAACCCCATTTAATGCCTTTTGTGAGAGCAAAGTTATAAGGTGTCTTGGTTTTGATGCTAAGATCTACTACCTCCGTCTTGATTTACTAGCCCCATCGTATTTTAGCTCATATGTTGATCATAATTTTAACTAACAAATATAAGCCACGACACTTATTATTGATCGGAGGGATTACATCATTGGTGCCAAGGGTGAGATCCCTATAAACTTTGACGTTTCTGGAATACCAGATCTTCCACATGATTGTGAATATAATGAATGGTTTAAGCAAGGATGGGAGTGAAGGGGTCAAAAGTGCCGCTTAGAGGTTGTTGATGGGTTGGAAGGCGGGTGTGATATTGACCTTTAGCCATATGCGGTGTGCATAGGGGCATTCAAAGAAGAGACGATATCTGGACTCTTGTGTGTTGTTTTAGAGGGGGCCATGGGTCATGATCAAGAATAGTTTTCCTTTTTAGGGTCCGACGAGTGTTGAGACGATCCATGCGTAGTACACCCGTAGATTTAAATGCGAGTAGGGACGTCGGATTCCCAAATGTGAGCAAGCTCGATTTCCACCATCTGATCGGCTAGAGCTGCGTAGGATCATTTAGTGGTGAAGATGCCACCTCCAAGGATAGTGCGTACATCTCATGTTCCCTAGAGACTAACCCGCGTCAAGAGAACATGCAAAGAACAGAGCCCCGTAGCCACGACAATGGTTAGTCGTCTACACAAGTATTAGCCAATCCCCTCATGGAATATTGTATCTACAAATGCATTAGGCTTGAGGTGGTGTCAAAAAATGGCAGGAAAGGTTGTTGCAAGTGGTTATGCAACATTGTTGACTAAGAAAATGGTTACATCTAACAATCTGATCCAGTCAAGACTCACGAGTGAGAGGGTGTGTAGTCCCGTTAGGGGTGCGTGGCCTCGGGTATGAGATGTCAATCCAGAGACGTGTCGGTGACCAATATGTCGGCACAAAGCGAGTTTCTTAGCTATTATTTCTCTTTGACCCCATTGTGCGGAAGAAATTTCCCTCGAACCTGATTGTATGGATGGATAACCTCAAAGAATATTTAGCCACACCATGATTGGTAACACTTGCTTCATATGAAAGATGAGCTACAAATGAGCCATGGGGTATATCATATGACCTTTGGACTTGTACAATATCACTAACACCCTTGGGGGGAGTGAAAAGTAGGGGTCTCTTCTCTCTTGGTGTACCCTACAAAAGACCCAAGATATCCTACAAGGGAAATATAAAAGCAAGGGTAGTTAGTCTATGCACTTGATCCATGAGATGGAGGGTCTTGCTCCATGGGCATAATGAGCCATGTGATGGACATGCTTCTTTCTTCGGCGTGGGCTTTGATTTATTCCGACTATCTCTTTTATGCTAATATTATCTTTGGCTTTTGGCATTTTACTCCCGCCCTTCATGGGATCATGAGACCCTAATCAAGAGACAACTTCTCCCTACGACATGAGTATTCAATAGAACCATCCATGTCAGAACATGAACAATTCTTAGCGGGTGTACTATTTCTAGCAAATTATCCTTAGTGAGCATACTATTTTTTCTTCACTACTAGCCACATAAAATCTGGTTTTAATTCCCAAGAACATTCAAGCTTTCAAATATTCTTAAAAGGTGAATGCACTTGATATGTAGTAATACATGAGAGCTACACCGAAAGAATCAACATATAAATAACCACTTTTACATAACAACCAGCCACATTTCTCCTCATCTTTTGTGAGAGTCGTGGAGATACATCGGGGCTTTAGGTTCTCCCGCAAATCGACAGTGAAAATGATGATCAATTAGGCAGTCGATGAACTGAAGTGTAGATTAGACATGACGAAAGTAAGTGGAGGGGATTCAATCTTTCCAAATTCAAGCGACCTTCTAATCACTTCCATACATGTATGAATGTGAACAACTTTGGCGGCCCTAGTTGGTCAATGAAATATGTCCATTACACTACACATTCCTTCGAAGATTGTTTATATTTTAGGGAATATTGTTCTCAAGTAAGTATGGCTTTATGTTTCCTAGCTATCCAAGAAGATTCACATCTTGAAGGATCATGCATAGATTAGGTGGAAGTCTTTATATTAGAAAAGGAGAGAACACTAAATCCTTTTAAAATTATATTCAATCTTGTTGTACTCGCTACTTCTTATATCCTAATTTACCATGATCAATCAACATCTCGGATAAAATTCCCCTAGCAAGTGGGACATATTAAAAATTATCACAAGTGAAAAGGTTGTCAAACCCTCGGTATAACCTTCGTCCTGGTTTACTAGCCCAGCTCGTATTTTGAATTTGATTTTGATCATGATTTCAACTAATAAATATCAGTTATACATAAACAAAATAATATCATTAAAAACTACATTTTAATGCAAGTCCAGCAATATAATTTTTGATAACACGCATTAGTAATTTTCTAATCAAATACCCAAAATACAGCGGACACTAATAAAACCCAAGCGGGGTAGATGTAGGTACACTGTTCAGACTTACCCGTGTGTGACATAACACAATTTTTTGGGAGTGGCAAAACAGAAATAACGGTCCTAGTGGGAGGGTAATCGTGACACTATTCATCATTTCTTTCCGTGCCCTGACAATTCAACTTTGTACTATACCCTACAACTTTGTGGTCCTCCGTGTAGGAGTAGCATACAAAAGAGGCCATAGGGGCTGGATCATTCTTGTCTGTCTCCGTTGCATTAAGTTGGCTCCCCCTCCTACGGTTTGTAGGCCCATCTTTGCTACGCAAAAGCCTGGTGTGCTACCACCGACCTAGCAGCCAAAAGCAAACCCAGCCCAACGTGCAGCCGCTACATGAACAAGATCATCATTACCCGGGATATCCTCATGGACGATGCATGCAACAACAAATATGTCCATGTTCTCCATGGAAGCGTTGCCACTTCTCTAAAAATAGGAATGGCTAGGGCGAGATAATGCATCATTTCTCTCTCTCTCTCTTTTGGAACCGAAGTGTTCAAACTCATACGTACATGACAGCCGGAACAAGGCAGGGGAAGACAGGGACAGAAGTGTACGAACCCGTGTGGATTTTAGTCGGATTCCAAGGCAATTAATTTGTTTGCAACATATATATCCAAGGCAAATGTGTCCATTAGGCAATGATGATATGCCATGCCATGTATATGGGACAATTTCTTCCCGTTGTTTTCTAGCTAGCTTGCACTAGAGAACACCCTAAGCTAAGTGCCGCACATGTATGTGTGTGAGTGTGTGTTGTAACAGTGAACCAGCTAGGACAAAGGCAACTAGAGATGATGGGCACACTAAACTGGGCAGGACCACAGGCTTACATGTGCCAAAGCGAGCAGCATGCATTGCATGCACTTTGTTGCTTCAATACCACACTACTACTACTAGTAGCTACCAGGCACTTGCTTCTCTGCATAGTTGTCAAGCATATTGCCATCATCATCCTTGACACGTCCATATATCCATTGTTAAGGGGGTAATGAGTAGTTGGGTACCAGCTAAGTGTACTGCAGGGGTGCTAAAGCTCGACGCCTCAATCTTTACGGGGAATATGGAACGAAATCTCTCCTAGGCCTAAGACAGGATCTCTCGGGAATAAAGGGATTTGGTTCGCGTGTGTGAGTCTCTGCGCCTTAAGCTTCGATCGGCTCGAATAATGATTAGGATTCTTGTGCGGGCGCATGAAGGAATCATGGCCGCCGTGATCGCCAAAATCATGGTCGCTAGCTGAGGCTCGCATGTGTGTACGTGATCTCGACCGATGCCTCGATCGTTCTCTCTCTCTCTCTCTCCCCCCCATCACCGCCCCATTCCCTGGCCATTCCAATAAACAAAGCCGGCGGGCGCGCGTACGGACGCTCGCGCTGGCCGTGGCCGCCATGAGCCGTGCACATGCTGCGGCCAAAGCTTCTCGCTGAATCTAAACGCTTTTCCGAGAGCAAGCAGAAGATTGGCGCCTGCTTTTTGTGTGTATATATTCTTTGCCGATCCACTTGATGGCCTTTTTGTGATCGAAAGGCCAACGACGACATGGGCACCAGGTACCTTCTCCTGAGCTAGAGATCGAAACCATGTAAGGTAGAGGTAGGTAGGGATTGAATTATATGGCGCCGAAGATATGCATGCATCGGGTGCAAAATCAAACCAGTGACTTATACTTGAATGCATGCATGCATGTGAGTGAGTACCAAGTACCAGGCTCGACAATGCAACGACTGTTCCATACGTTTTGCTCCCTGTCCGTGTGCATATAATATACGCGAGCCACCACGTACGTACATGTGGATAACTGACGCCGCTGTATGTACATACCGATCTTCCTTGCTAGTACTACGCATATGTTTGCGCCCATTCAGCGATAGATCCTGTACTTTCTGCTCAGCGTGTACACGGCTCGTCGTCGGAGATTTGGCACGATCGAAACGTTCCGATCGGCGGAGCAGTGTGATGCGCGGCTGCCCATCATGCGTTTGCACGATCGATCTACTGGTGGAGAATAGGTCAAGCAGGTCAGGACATGGTATTTTAAATCGGTCCAGACCGCAGTACACGACCTGCGTACGCAGCAATTCAGTTTTAGAGGGCTCAAATAGTGTAAGGTGGATTGTCCATGTCACGCCGGACTACGAGCGGGGACAGAGACGGGAATCTTACGCGATGTTCTCTAGCGACGCCCTCCCTAGCTAATTAAGGCAGCCCATGCATTCCTTGTGTTTCTCACCGAGGTTGGGTTGCATCAGCTACAGCTAGCTGGTCTCATCCTAGGGCTCATGCCAGGGCCATCTTAATTATGACCTGCTGAGCGATCAATCTACGCATTTACCTCCGAGTAGGGATGACGGTTAATACAGTAGAAGCTGCGTGTGCATGTTCGAGCCACAGCTTTGGGGCAGTTCATCATCGACTCGGTCGATATCGCCGTCGCTGTTGATCGTGTAGTCACACTTTCGTTGTCTCCATGTGTCCCTTGCGTCTCCTGGCCAGCTTATTGAGGTGATGCATGTTCAGCCGTTTGGTTCTCCCTTTTGGCATGATTGATTATCCTTCTACCCTTCTTTTTTTTAAACAAAAGTTACAACTTATACTACTGGTTTTTGTGGTGAACAATACATGCACTGTTCAGGTTTTCGAAATCTCAGAATTGTCATTTTTGTGTAGCTCGCGTGTCAATATATCTTCTCATGAAATTCTGCACACATGAAGGCTCCGTTCCGGAGCTCTCTGGCTTTCTAAAATCACTTGCTCCCGCTCCTCATCGAGCCAGCCAACTTCACGAAGGAGCAGAAGGCGTCCGGTTGGCTGCTGCGGCTCCTAATGCCTGTTTGGCCACGCAGTGGGTTGGTAGCCCAGGAAACCGAGCTAAGACCGCTTCACAGGCTACTGCGAGCGGCGATGGACGGAGACCCGCGGGACGAGGCGGAGATGCGACGGGCGGCGGCGCGGCCGTCGGCCCTCGATGGGGTGGCGGCTAGCTAGGGTTGCGAGAGCAGAGGAGCTGCGCATCGGGTCTGTTCGAGCTCAACGTCGTCGGGCCACCAGGCTGGGCTTTGAGCAAGAAAATGTTTCGATCGAGTGGTGCATTCTAGCCGTAATTTCAAGGAACTCCAGCTTCTGGTTTTTGGAAGCTGAGCTGGCACTACTCCTCGTCTCGTACAAATTTGCACTGCAGAATCCTCGTCTCTGCGTCCATGAAATAAAAAATTAGACTTTATTTCCTGTGGTACACAAAATACATTTCCTCTGCTGGCTCGTTTGAACGAAATTATGTTCTCATGTCAATCATGGTAAAATGGCCTGTTTGATTTTT
Organism: Hordeum pubiflorum; assembly: GCA_000582825.1. Lineage (NCBI taxonomy): Eukaryota > Viridiplantae > Streptophyta > Magnoliopsida > Poales > Poaceae > Hordeum > Hordeum pubiflorum. The sequence goes on from CBMN010753425.1 coordinate 16,403, forward strand.
TAATTTGTAAAATGATAGGAGTAGCAAATCTATATATTTTTTGTTTGGATTGAGTTTCCTATACATTCCCTTCCTAAGTTCAGTTCAGTTCATTTTCTTTGCTAGGTATTTTGGACTGTATAGTGCATGTTTGCTTCATGGGAAAAGTAGATGAAAATCATACCCCTTTGCACATGTCAATCAGTGAAAGATGGCATGTCTATTTCGTGTGCTAGCTAGTTTCAATGCTCACATTACAAAACCCTAGTAGTAGCGTGGGTTAAAAGCATAGCAGTAGCGCAAGCCGGGTTTAGGGTGTACGGCGCTACAACTAACTTTTAGCAGTAGCGCTGGTATACCGCACTACTGCTACCTACTTATAGCAGTAGCGCGTGTCCGCACCGCGCTACTGCTAAAAGCTGCAGCACGTCTATCTATCACGCGCTACTGATAAATCAACGCTGCTGCTACACTCATACCCCACGCTACTGTTATCATTTCTGTATTTTTTTTGCCTATTTACTCTGTATTCAACAGGTTTTATACAATATTCTCTATCATATCATTCACATAATAGTCTCATCTTTTCATACACATACAAATCTCATCATATCATGCAAACACATACAATAGTTTCTCATCATATCATGTCATCATCATCATCATCAGCCAACACAAATGATCGATGTCTCTCGTCATCATCTCGAAATATATAGTGGTACAAGTTATAACATGTCTTGAATACATGCAACTACATGGTCATCCCATACACATGCTTCATCATGCATCTAAAATATGATATAGAAGAGAAGNNCCATCACTACGAGCAAGAGCGGAATTATGCAGTAGATGAAGCGTCAGTTCTGATTCCTCTCTCGCGCCAGCGTGAACCTCAAGTAACTAGCTTCCGCTTCCCCTCTGTTATCGAACCCTCTCTGGCTGCTGCCCGGGAACCGATACACCTGGGCCTGACACTCTGGCCACTCGTCGTACACTCCCGAAACCCTCCCTATGTACACGACATAGCACTTCTTCGCCATCAAAGACATATGTACCTGTTAGAGATGCATCTACATCAAGTGAATTCAACAATAATATGCAATATAATATACTTGAGCAACACGAAGAGAAAGAGTTAGAGAAAAGATGCAACATATAGTAAACATATATAATCTACGTAGTTTCATTGTACGCAAACTAATTAACTAGTTAGCGTTACACAAGTTCAGCAGGACCGTTTACATCACAGAGTTTCATCGACACGGAAAGTACAAATTCAATCCACACATCATCATCGGCATCGTCAATCACTGCATGTTTCATCCATCCAGACCCGGGAGGACACAACCCTGCTTTGTGAACGGCGTCATATCCAGACGTTGCATGGCTATGCGAGTTCGGACATCAGCTCGTGATATAGGGCCATGGTGTAACATCCCGTTCTCTTCAACGACATCTTTCATGATGATCGCTGCAATGTCCCTATGGATTGAAAGAATTCGTCTCTGAGTTTATAATCCGGTTCGTCTCCTAATGTTTCTGCCCATTCGCGGATATGGTCATCGTTTCTGCTTGTCATGCGAAGTTGTTGGCAATCCCTTCTGAACTCTATCATGAGGTAGATGATATATAATCCATAGTTCTTACTTTCTATTGGTTGATGGAGGCAGCAAAAGTTAGTTTTATGCCCGAAACCCGGCGCGCCCTTCCTTGTTTTCCTGATCTCGATGTGGCCACCTTTCAGGCTGAAGCCGTGGAGAGCACTATCTAGAATTACCATTATGTCAGTGTAGTCCTTATTCTTGAAGTTTTTGGACGAGTCGAAATACGCAGCGTGGGAGACTCGCGGGAAAAGAACGATAAGGACGACGTTGTCGTCGCTGCGCAATATAAATACACCTCAAATTAGCCTTCGTATGAGCGAACGAATGATTGAAATGTACAAAAGGGCTATCAGGCAATGACTTACTTTGGATGATAAGGCAAGAGCACCATTTCATTGTCCTTATTCATTAGCATGAACTCTTCGATGTAATCCCTAGCAGTAGCGCGTTCAAAGTCGCCGAGACTCAAGAAGGACTCATGCATGTAGTACAGATCCGCCATAGAGATATGCGAGATTTGGTCTCTCCTGATGATGAAGTTCATATGTAGCGCAAAAAGGTGGACGATCGTAATATCGAGCCGCCTCGTGAGAAACATCTCAAAGATGTGATCAAACCACAGGAAAAACACATCCACGGGGGTCTGTCGACGTAGCCATTGGCCTGAGGCTCACGAACCGCGTAAAGCGGGTATCCTGGATCCTTTGATCCTTTGAGGCGAGAAGGCTTTTCTCTGTCGACGGCACATGGTCGCACAGTCTCCTGAGATCCCCTGATATGCCCTCTAGCTGTTTCGACGGTAGGATCGACTTGCCCGCAACATGGATATACGCCACATCTTTGACTGGTACACGGTCTTCAAAATTGGTCGACGGAGCCGACATGCTACTAGAAGCTTTGGCGCCAGTAGAGCCTTTGTTCGCCGGTCTCTTCCTATGCCTTTTCTTGGGTTGAGGTTGTGAGCCTTCCAGACACTCCCTGACCACCGCACCCAGTGTTGTCGGGCTAAAAACTGCACGACCCTCGGGTAGTTGACCCTGGGTTGACGCGGCATCTGAAGGCGTGTCATGCGAGGATTGCATGAAGAGAGACTTCTTGCAATCAACCCTAGGACGTTCCTGCTCTGGCACATCAGTCATCTGCTCATCCGCATGCTTAAAGACCGACTGATATGGTTGATTCATGGATCCTTCGTTTTCATATCCGCCGGTATTGAGGAACCTGAGAGGGTCCTCATCCTCCATATCATCATCCGTTGCTTGTTCCACGGGGGCGACGTCATGATCCACTATTAGACCCCTTCCTCACGTCGTCCTCCGCGCTGACCCGACACGAGAGGCGTTGGTAATTGCGTAGGCGGGGTGGTGTCCATACCTTGCTGATGTGTTGTCGTTGGTGTCCTCCCGGCCGCCTCCACACGAAGAAGACTCTTCGGCCACAGCAGCATCCAACCCTTGCATTCTCCAAGCCGCATCGGGGTCTCGTCCTCCTCTCCCCCGAGTCGTACCGGAGGAGCCATATCCTCGTGGCCTGCTTGGACACTCGCCAAGGAAACCTTGAAGGTGCCAACGGGCATCGGCTGGCCGTGGAACGAGCATTCCAAGGGCTTTTGTATCATTGCCTTTCCCACGTCCACCTTCAGGATGTTGATCATGTACAGTACGGTGCACGGGGTTTCGTTGGCCTGCGAAGACATCTCTGCGGCGTCAGACATTCGAAAGGCAACGGAAAAGGAAGATTATAGATATGTTGGTGCGACGCGTAATTATAGTGAGGGCGTCGAGCTCAGCCAAAGTCGAAGCCTCGCATTGCGTGCCAGAGACGGAGGACGGGCTGCTATGAGCGGCTGATGGAGCAGGTGCGTGGGCGGGAGCATGTCTGGGTTCGAGAGCAGGCGCTGGTGTGATGTTCACCGAGTTGCTCCCAACGAAGCTAACACGGGGAAAATCCGCTGCCGTTTTGCCTAGATTTTTGTTCGACCAGTCGATAACAATAGGAATGAAGGTATTGACCGAAGCTACAAAATCACTTCTACAGGCAGCTAAAGCTGCACCGACTGCATCTAGACACTAACACATTCTCTTCTCTTTTGCAGATCCGATTAGGCCAAGCAGCGGATAATGTGACACAATATTATGACATTCCCATTGAATGACTTGATCTCCATCTCTCCGAAATTACTTTGAACTTGTACCAAGGGACCTTACCGGAGATTGAATTCGCTAGGTTCTTTGTAGCAAAATAAGGTGTGCTAAAGGTAATGAGGTGGGCATAAACTTAGAGCACAAAAATGAATGGTTTGCTAATCAGCGCCGACGTCTAGAGCAAAATGGAAAAGGCTCTACAAAAGTTGAGCTGTATTTTCAAATTTCATATTTCAAAGTAATAGGAAGTCGGTATGTCAAGCCCCTGCATGACTTGTCACTGGCTGATCCCTTTGCAGAAATAATGTAGTTGCAAGACTAGTTGTAAATATCAGTTTGGACCTTTTGTATGTTCGTTTTCATTTCCAACATCAGTTTGAACCTTGTAAGCCTCGAATCTAGGCCTTGTCATTCTGCCATTTATGATACAATCAGTGAACTAGTAGTGTATGAGACTTGTATTTTGGCAGTACTATTCTGACTTTAATATGCAACGGACGATTGATATCTAAACCATAACATGTAAACTACTTGATTTAATTACCATTCGGGCTTGTGTTTGCCCTGTCGATCTCAACGCAAACGATCTGTATGATGTAACCGACAACGATCATTCCCATTATCGCACACGACTGCCATTCATTACCCGTGTGTGAAACATTCACCTCATCACACACGCTGCTTAGTGTTGAACATGTGCACTACTTTAAGTCATTGCACACACTTTGTTTTTGCCAACACGCCCATAATAATTGGAGCTTCAGGCCGGCCGACCCGTGGCCAAACGAGCCGGGCGGGGAAGCTTTGCGGTTGCATCGGAACCTGCGCGGTTGCACGGGAACGGGCTCACCAATGGTACGTTGGCGCCTCTTCGAGCCGGCGTGTGGCCAAATGAAACATGTGTGCGCGCGCTCATCAAGCCTGGAACGCGGTGACATAGACGTGCCGATTACAGTCCGTTCAACCCTCATTTAATCCACCGCTCATTTAACCTCTTGTCTCTCTTCAACCTTTCCCCAGAACATAAGAAGCACACCCACGACACCAAATATAGAGCTGATATCCTCCTCGGCTGCAATGGCGGTACTCCAGCGGCTGCCGACGACGAGTGACAGTTCACCATTCGTGCCTCCGAGACACCCACGTAAGGTCCGAGGACCTCTCGGTGGTGTGCACAATGACCTGGTCTGGGTGGAGAACTCCATCCACACCATCGAGCGGTTGCTTGCCGAGGACACATACAAAGTGGTCGGCTTC
>CBMN010753432.1:0-13974 GCA_000582825.1 Hordeum pubiflorum
AAAGCTTTGCCTCATCCATTAAATAAGAGAGAATAGAGTTTGTTACAGACCACCCAAAATACACGACATGCGGATTACTCTCGCGAAATTTACATTCTTGAGAGATTTTACATTCAACAGACAATGCGTGCTTTTTTCCTTTGATTTCTCTAAATTGCGAAAGAATACATTGTAGGAATGTATAGAGTTGTCATACTAACAAGTAGTACAACTCATTCTAAGTAAGACAATTTGCTAGCTTGCATGGCTCTAATAGATTTTGGAATATTTTATTCCATCGGACTAGCATTGCTGGAACAATTATTGTTTCTTGCCTGTTTGTCTACAAAGAGGAGGAATCTGGTTTCACCCCCTCAATCTGCTTTTACTTCCTACTAACAACATTTATGAAACATGTCATGAGCATGCAGCTTCGACCACAAGGCTTTTTGTGACTCCTCTGCATGGATCTCCGAAATTCTTTGCTGACACCGGCACACTGCAACTGCTCACTCCGATGCATGCCTGCAGAGTGCAGAGTTCCCCGCAGCATTGTCAGTATCATGAAGATAAACACTACAGAAAGACATAGCAAGTGTGGAAGTGGAACAGATTGGAGTTACCTCCTGAGCGACTGCCAGAGCCTGAGAGCTGCTGCATTCGCCATGGCTGTAGCTCCCACAGGTACCGCTCGGTGTCCCGAAGCTTGCAAACTTGATACTGCTGATGACCTGACCTTTGGGGCATTCCAGACGAAGTGCTGGCCCAGACCTCTGTAATTTCTGCTGGGGAGAGATCCAGCTATCGATTTGGTCGGGATGATCCTCAGACACGTGTGCGCATACACTTTCTGTCTGTTTCGTTGTGAAGGATATCTTGCTTGGGTTACCACCGAACTGCTCAAAAAGGACTATATCATTGCTGCCAGGTTGGAGAAACGAGCGGGGCACATGATACCTGTTTAACAAGGTAAGAAATTGAATTCGTCATTCCATTGTAGCACTTGATATGTTTATTGTACGAAGAGGAAAGCCTATTAGAGTTGTGGTGGTCATAAATTCAATGCTGAAACCATCTGTCCTTCATTTGTGAGTACCGACGAGTGACCAATATAGCATTACTTTGCTCTCAGAGTAAAAGCTAAATGCCATGAACACTCAAATAATACATTTAATTGAAAGGGTGCTTAAACCATTTTAGTATGAGCCTATGACAACATATAAAACAATAGAATGGGCTCTGCCTGTAGTTAGCGGAAGATGGTATGAATTTTCATGGAGAGGATTCTTACAAAATCTGCGATGGCTGTCCACATTTCTTCAGGCATTTGGTTGCGCCGTAAGGTCCTCTGTAGTTGCATGAATTAACACAGCCGCTTTGTGGAGCAATATTTGTTGGCCAGTAGCGACCAATGCTCTGCCCGTTCACCCATGCCTCACCTTTCCCCATTCCCGTGAAGTCTATGGCAACAGGATCATCGCCTGCAGGAGCTGTAAATTTGCTCTGCATTTTGAGCATTGTAGTTAGAGCATTGATTCCCAAGGTAAAAAACTCTTAAGTAAAATCGGCCAATCACATTAGAATGTTCATCTACAGACAACTGAGCTTGTAATGGCTCTACAGTACTACACATATTCAAATGCTACCAAGCTACCATAGTTTCATGGTCGGAGGATCATACTGACCTTGTACCAGGTCAAAGGGTTATTGGTTGGGTAAGAGTTATCTGACACCCATTCTGGAGAGGCCTCTGAAGGATTATACAGGTGTAAGTCTTCTCCTCTGAGTCCAATCTGGAGTGATCAAATATTTTGATAAGGATAAAGGCAACAATACTGTTACTATACGCTATGGTTTACTCATACTAGTTAATGGATTCGAAAACAACATTTGCCAATAAATGCTTAACCCAGATTACTAAGTTTACGCACCTGGTATGTCCATTCTGCAGAAGATAGATCGAGCGTACCCTTCGGTCCAGTCAGCTTTACTGGACCGGTAATTCCAGCACCAACTAGGTCAAAGAATGCACCATAGTTCTGAAGCCACAGTAGAGTTAAGGAAGTACAATGTTAGTAAAATGGTATTAGATGTGGTTTTACCTTTTTTGAACCCATTTTAAGGTGTCAAAGTACAGATGGACAGCAAAATGGAGTAGAGTGGATATTGACTCACCGTGAGACCAACTGTCGCACTCAGAAGATCTATTTTATTCTTCCCAGGTACAAGTGTAACTGGTGTTGTCAATGAGATTAGGGAGCTACTAGCACTACCCTTACCGCTACCTGGTAAGATTTCAATGCTTACACATTTCAGTACACAAATGCACCTTACAAATGAAATATGGATGTTGATAATTAACATGACAATCCAAATGTCATCTGAATGAGTTTGCATTTTCTTCTGACACATTACCTGCCAACTTGCCATTGACGAAGACCTGAAGAACATGCCCAAGTGAGTTGACAAGCAGATTGGACTGACTGCCATTCAGATATGGTTCACCACCTGCCACGACGACGCTGCAGAAAGTAGAAATCAGTCAGTAAAACCTGTCACTGCCAGCTTGTCGATTACCATGTGCACAAGTACAGCTAAGGGTGCAATCCTGTACCTTGTTGAGTACCACAGGAAATCGCTGGCGTCCGCGGTGGTGTTTATCTGCTCCATCAGCCCAGGCTTTGTCAAGGCGTTCTCCTTTGTGATACCAACAGGTTCTACGGCGTAGCTCCAGGTAGAAGAAGCGAGTTCTGTTTCGACGGACGAGCCGTCGGACGCCTGAGTGCTGAACCCCAGGTTTCTCATCTGTGTAGATGCTACCTGAGAGTTGATCTGCGAAGAGTAGTAACCATAATCAGATCCAAGGTCAGCATTGGTTCCAGAAACACGGCTTCTTTGTCTTAAACAACGGAAATGCACATACCTGGGCAGTGTTGAGCACCACAGTCTTGCAGTCAGGAAGGATGCTGACAGACCACGCGGGGAGCTTATACGCCTTGCCGTTGAAGGTGACGGTCTTGTCAGACTGATCGTCTATATTCGCGAGGAATGCCGCGCACAGTGAACCGGACTTGTATACGTGCGCCTGAAGCCAGAAGGAAAATGCAGATATCATCATCATCATCATTAAGCACATACCATAAAGGTACGTACATTATCATTCCTGAACAAGATTTGCTCGGCAACGCTGATTGATTTGTCTTTCTTTTCTCGTTAAAACGAAAGTTGCTTTGATTTGCCCCTCTTTTCTCGTTAAACAAAAGCTGCTTTTGTGAAAAGCGGATCGCGTACCTCGGCATTTTGACCAAGGGACATGTATGATGGATCGGTTGCTATGAGCGCAGGCTCGCACATCTTTATCGCCTTGTGGACATCCCTCAGGTGGCCCCACTTTGGCTGCCTCACTAGCCCTGAATCACACATTGCGAGAAGGGCAAATCAAACGCATTGTTCAGGAACTGAAAGAGAAAGTCGAGACATGGGCAGCTCGAGGAAGAAGACGGGCGCTCACCGTACTCGTCGATGGGGGCGTCGTAGTCGTAGCTCGTGGAGATGAACGGACCCCCGGAGCTGCGGCCGAAGTTGGTCCCTCCGTGGTACTGCCCACATAGATTAGATAAAGACCCAGAGTTAGACAGGCAAGTGACAGGAGCAGATGACCATCCATTTTGGCTGCGGCATCAGCTGGCGGCGCACGTACATACCATGTAGTAGTTCTGCAGGGTGCCGCCGCGCTGGTAGAAGCGCGCGACGGCGAAGGCGAGGTCCTCGGTGGGGCGGTAGGGCACGGCGCCGCCGAAGGAGAGGAACCAGCCGCTCCAGTTCTCGGTCCACAGCTTGGGCCTGCTGGGCAAGCTCGGCGTGAACTGGTCGCAGTAGAACCCGTTGCACGTGTTGATCTGCATACATATTTTTTTTTCCAGTTCACTCGGTCACGTTGCCGTCGCTAACAAGTACAGTAACAATGACCGCAGGGCGCGGCGGGCCGGCAATGAAATGGACTTACCAGGGGCTCTGGCGCGTCGGCCTGCTGGCACATGACCCAGGGCACGCCGGTGTCGAGCGCCACGGCCATCCCGGCGGCCCACCGGATGTACGCCTTCCCCGCCGCGCCGTACTGCGAGTCGATGTTGCCGTACTCGTTCTCGATCTGCGACAGGATGATGGGCCCTCCCTGCGACGCGTACAGCCCCGCGCCCTTCATCGTCGCCACCACCTTCTCCGTGAACCGCTGCATCTCCGTCTGCGCCCACACCGCACATGCACACGTACACGTACACCACTCACTGACTGAATCATCATTTCACTCATTGATCGATCGATCAATGAAGCTGCATTGCACGATGCTCTCGCGTACCTTGAAAGGCTCGTTGTCGGTGCGGAACTTGATCCCCGGGATGAAGTGCAGCCATAGCGGGAAGCCTCTGCAGTCAGTCACACAGCCAACGGCACACGGTTAAGATCGATCGCTTCTCCTACTGAAACGGAGATCGGACAGGGGAGAATGCTGCAGAATTCAGACCCGTAGTTCCACTCGGCGCAGACGTAGGGGCCGATCCTGAGGTGCACGTAGAGCCCGGCGGCGGCGGCGGCCTTGACGAACCTCACCAGGTCATTCCTGCCCTCGAAGTCGTACTGTCACGTTGCAGCTCGTAACCGTCAGAGTTTTTGTGACTTGATTTTGCAACAGTGACAGATACCGATATATTCTTAGGCAAAATGTCACTAGTTGGAAGGAGGCTCATAATAGACGGTGTACGATCGAGAAGTGATTAAAGAGAGCTTGGGAGTGAGTGGGAAGAATAAAGCATGGGGTGCAGGGGAAGCAAGCACCGCCCTTTCACACATGACGACCAGCTGGAGGAGATGATTGAGAAAAGGAAAAACGAAAGTAGTATGATGCTAGAGAAAATAGCATGGCAGCAAGAGAGAGAGAGAGAGAGAGGTTGATGGCCTTGGCTTGGCCGGTATGGAGTGGAGAACGTGCCTGTCCCCGGACGGGCTCGTGGGCGTCCCAGAAGACGTACGTCTCGACCATGTCCAGGCCGCCGTCCTTGGCCTTCTGCATCAGCCCCGGCCACATCTGCAATCAACGCCAGCCAGTGTTCAGCTCTCCTCGGAGAAGAGAGCAGGGAGGCCACACACAGACGAGAAAGAAAGCAGAGCGGGACGTACGTCGGGGGTGCTCCGCGGGTAGTGGATGGAGCCGGAGACGAGCACGCGGCGCACGCCGTCGATGACCAGCGCGCGGTGGTCGTACGTCACGTTGGTCGCCGCCGACGTCCCCGCCAAGCAGAGCAGCGCGAGCAGCAGGGCCGCCACCGCGCTCGGCAGCCTGCCGATGGCCGCCATTGCTTGCCGCTCTCCTGAGAAGAAACAACAACGACAGCGATAACTGCACCTTGTTTGTGGGATTATGGCGTTCGGTGTACTAGCCGAGCTAGCGCGGGCAGCACGAGTAGTGGAGTGAGAGGGCGGCGAGCAGCAGCTAGAGGAGAAGATGGAGTTGCTCGGTGGGGGGCGGTGAGAGAAGAGAAAAGAAAAAAGAGAGGAGGCTGCTGCTGCTAGCTCGGTGCCTCGGTGTGTGGCTTGGCTTCCCGGGCGAAACGGGATTTAACGGAGCTGCAGAGCACACACAGAGACACTAATGGTGGTTTAATATACGCCCCAGGGCAGGGCAGGGCGAGCACAAACGAAATGCACCTCGCTTTCTCGCTTTGTTTGCTTCTCGTGGATTCGGCGGTGGTGGTGCCGTGCCCCTCCTCCTCCTCCTCCTCCCACCGCGATTAAAAAGGCTTTGCGCGCTCGCGGCAGGCAATGGGGTGGGTGTGCTTGTGGCTGTGGTCTGGTCTCTCTCTCTCTCGCGGGTCTTCCTCTTGACCTGCCCCGGCGTGCGGCTTGCTGCTACTTGCAAGCAACGGCAACAATGGCGATCGCGACGAAAGCGAGATTGAACCGGACCGGATCGGGTCGACGGGAGGGGGAAAGAATTTACTCCCGCTGCGAGTTGCTGCTAGCAGTAGCAGCGGTAGTTAATGGCGGTGGCGTGATGGTTCGGTGGTACACACGGCGTGGATGATTGATGGGTGGGCCGCGGAAGTAACGCAAACATCCTCCTTCCTTCCTTGTTCTCACTCTCTTTTTTCCCTCACTTGAAAATTTACTGCAGCAGCGTTCAATATTTCCCCTCGCCGTACGTCTCCGGCCATGTGCTCTTGGCATTGGCCTCGCGGAAACTAGTAAAGAAAACAAGGATAGAAAATGGGCCGGCTGGCAAAGCTAGCTACTCGGCGCCACACCGACAGCGGTCGTGTGCGGTGACCGGCCGGCGTTGTCGCTTGTCGATCCATCCCCATTACCACCACGTACCGCTACCACTCGGGTCTAGAACGGCCTTGTCGGTGACCCGTCTCCGCGCGCTGGTGATGCGTATGTATGTATGATATGCTGCGCTGCCGGCGTCCTGGACTGTACCGCCGGAGGGATCCATCTTCTTTTCTTTTCTTTTCTTCTCTTGTTGGGGAGGGTTTGGGGAAAATGGAAATGGCGAGGGTGGAAAGTGGTGGCTTAGTTTGGAGCCGTGGAAGTGGAAGATGATGACGCGGCGAGCTGTAGACAGGGGCGAGTTGTCCGTCGATAGCTGCCGCGATCGTGCGCCTTCGTCAGGTCAGAGAGAGAGGGGAATTTTTGGCAACGGTCGGTGAAGTTGTGGAAAGAGATGTAAACGTGTCGGCGAAGCTTATCTGCTACAACCGTGCGGGAGATAATTTTTTAGTGATTTCCGGTTATTAAAAGCCTTAGAGTTTAGCATTTTATTCATGATGAAAAAAACCTCCCTCACTTCACTGAAGCTTGTACCACAACCTTTCGCCCTAAATGGGGCTAGCAAACAAAGATCCTATGAACACATTTCTTTATATTGCAAAATCATAATGATACCCCATCTGATCCATATTAATTGATGTTGCTTTAGTATAACTTTAGTACTTATAAGAGTAGAAGTTTGCTCAACAAGTTGTTGTGCACGATTTTGTGGCACAGTAGCCTTATCGCACAAGAATGTTGTGAGGGGCACGTCCGCATGCGAACGCTCGGTTTCTGACAGGCCGGAATGTCCCGATTTGGAAAGTGTGCAGCACCTTATCTATAGGATTAGGGAAAGGATTATGGGGTAATTAATGTACCCCTAAAAAAATCAGGGGGGATTATATATGGAGATTAATCGGCGAGCTTTGCACGTCCTGGCACATCTTTGCGATCATGAGGTGGGCCCCCAGCGCGATACGAGGGAAGTTGTCGGGAGGAGGCTCCGCGTCGATCGGTTTGGTCGCTCCAACGAGCGAACGTGAAGCAGCGTTTTTCCGCTCTCAAAATCTCACACGATGTACTAGGCTAGGCTAGCGATACATTTCATCGATAAAACTAGTTGTGTTTTGTTCTTGCAGCACTCAAATTACACACGCACGTCGATACGACCTTGGCATGTCGCACGATATCCCAGTTATTAATTTGTCGGTTGGTGCATCTTCAACGACGTCTCTCGAATTAGACTCAATATCCGTCAACATGGATACAAGAGCCGGTCATTCAATCATATCCATCAAACGTCCGTCCATGTTTTCTTTTCTTTTAAAGTCCGTGACGGTCCAAAATAACTATAGATGAGCATAATTATTCGAATAGTGAAAAATATTGAAATGCAACATTAGTTCAAATTTAAATATTATAATTCAAACATTATATTTACAAATAAAATAGTCAAATTTAAATTCAACTTATGTTTTAGTTGTGCCCTTTAATCGTCCATAATTGAAGTTGGGTCTGCCGCTCGGGTCTAGAACGGCGTTGTCGATTCCCCGTCTCCGCGCGCTAGTGATGCGTATGATATGATATGCTGCCAGCGTCGTGGACTGTACCGCGGGAGGGGTCCATCCTCTTATCTTGTTGGGGGAGGGTTTGGGAAAAATGGAATGGCATGGATGGAAAGTGGTAGGTAGCTTAATTTGGAGCAGTGGAAGATGATGACGCGGCGAGTGTTAGACAAAACATGGTTACACAGGTAGACTGAGGCGGTGGTCCATCGCTGCCACGCTCGTGTGGTTTCGTCAGAGAGAGGAATTTCTGGCAAAAGTCAATGAAGTTGTGGAAAGACATGGAAACTTGCCGGCGAAGCTTGGCCGCTAGTCTTTGCAGGATATTCACTTTGTGATTTCCAGTTTAAACTTGCATTGACGACGAAGGATAAACGGGCATTCCTCAACAACAACAAAACGGGGCCGGTAGAATTGGACCACCAAAAAACTAAGGTTTGTATCTTAACTTTTTTGCTCTAAATGTTGCCACCTACCATTGCGAACAAAGATCCTATGCAGACATCTCTTTGTATTGCAAGTAATATAAGTTTATTTTAACAAGTTGTACTAGTATAAGATTTTTGTGGCACTGCTACTCACAAAAATCAAGGCAACTGCTACTCACAAAAAAACTGAAATAATTTCCAAAGGCGAAGATACCATTTATTGATATAACTGTGAGAAACGTTTGCACGCGGCGCTCAAATTGATTACACATGGACTTCGATGCGAATTTGGCATGTCACCCAACATCACGGTTATTGACCCGCCGGTGACCACACGCAAAAAGCAGTGGGGGTGCGACCACGCCATTTACAATTCAGAAACCTATAAAGGATGTGACAAATAGAGTTTCTACGCTCGAGCTGAAATGCACCATCTTTAAAGTAAAAAATAAAAAAAGATGTTGCAAACATTGTTAAATTCTTTTCATGCGGGCAAATAATTCATAAAGTCTGAGCGAGAACAAAACACTCGATTCTCCTGAAAGACTTTGTTTGAAAGCATTTTGAAGTGATGATTTTGTTATTTTTGTCCAGACCTTGACGAATGTGATTTCATCACGAAAATTACTGTCAGAAAACTAAGCAATGTTTTTTAGTAAAAGAAAAGCAAAACACTGTATTTTGAATTTGTTTTGGGGACTTAGGCCCTGTTTGATAGCTCAGTTTTTTCTATGTATCATAGGAATACTACAGTTTTCTAAATTACTACGATTTTAATTACTATGAGCTGTCTGATAACCAAAAACACCATGGTATTTATAACTGTAGTATTGCCAAAACCGCAATATTTCCTCTGTATTAAAAAAAGAACCCACAACCTCTTTTTTTAAACAGAGCAAGTGAATAAAACGAATATGTTCGTCGTCGCCTTCCTCGCTGCCAGCCACCGCCGCCGCTCTTTGTTTGAGATCATCGGCCATGGACAAACCTTGGTACTTCTGCTGGCGCTCCTCCCACGCCTCACGCATCGAGTCAGTCCGCTGGCCAGCAATGGTCGCGCTGATGGCTGCAACTCGAGTCCACAAGGCATTGCTGGCTGAGCATGTGCATGCCTAGTTGCGTGCGGTCATACCGGGTCATACGTGTGCCGCGTTGGTCATGCTGCAGCCTTGCTCGCCGCTGCTGGCCACGCATGCGCTGCTCCTGATCGTCGCCCGTGCCTCCGCTCGCCTCCCTAGCCGGCTCGCCACTATGCGCCACTGCTGGCCAAGTAGCAGCCAAGCCAGAGCGCGGGTTTAATATTCCATGTCGTGGCTGATGGCCAACATGCCGCCTGGTATGTTTGTGCGTGCATGGCCGTTGAGTTTGGAAGGCCAGCTAAGAAAGTGTATGTTGCAACTAAGAAACAACTATCTAGCTAATTTACGTCGTTGCGAGCACCAGCCAAACACGTCACAGTATTCTCAATACTACGAAATAATTTGATATGTGAAAAATGTGGTATCTAATACCTATAGTTTAAAATACTGTAGTTTTCCAATACTACAGTTTTTGTACTACTTTGTTGTCAAACACAGCCGCTTACGACATGAGCATTTGAGCACGTGATTAGAAGAACATTTTTTAAGACAAATGTATCACAGGTCGAAGCTAAACCTAGCCAATCAAACTGAAGAAAAACAACCCCGCAATAGCTCGGCCTGGCACAGTCAAAACCTCACCCAACTTATTGACCAGTGGCCCGTCATATTTATCGCTGTCGGTCACGCTGGCTCACCACAGCCAGCGTCTGAAATTGGCACGGACAAGTGCCGTTTTATCAAAGAAAGGAAACCGAAATTAGCAACGTAGAGTCCTGAGCCTATAACCCACTACGTACGGACTCCAGAATCGGACGGCACTCCACTACTTTGCCCGGAGCAGAGCAGGTGCTCCAGCAAAAGATGCCACGTCACCCTCTAAGACAATTCCGTGGGGAATCTGTCCGTAATGATTCTTCCAAAACTAACAAGCTGGGTGTGTGTCGTCGCAGCTCGGGTCGATCGCGGATTCGCAGTTGGTGCTAATCGCTCGCACCGAAAGGCAAAGTAATTTGTTGGAAGAAGAAGAAGAAAAAGAAAAAAAAGACAAACCCCCCAGCATCTCTCGAGACATTTCCACTCCATCATTTTGCCACCTCAAATCTCAACCCATGCCCAGGGCGAGACGGATAGAGCAGAGGAGCGCGAACGGAACAGGTGAACCAGAATGGTGTCCGGGCCTGCGCTGCTGCGGGCGCGGCGTCACTGTTGGTTGCCGCCTCTCCCCGTGCGTCGCAGCGGACATCGGAGTTCGTTGCGGCGTCGATCTCCGTCGGTCCGGCCCTCCGCATAATGCGCGTCGTCCCGATGTACCATCCTTCGTCTCTTGCGGTGCGCGCGTACGTGCGTGTACGGCGCGCCCGCGCATGCGAACAAGGAGCGGGAGGCCGCTAATATTCGGCTCATTGTCCGTCGCAACGGGGTTTGGAGCGACGTGCACACAAGCAGCCGGCGCACGACGACGGCGACGACGATGGGGATGTGTGCACCGCAACCGCAACGCAGTGGACGAAAAGCAAGGATGATCGATCGTGTTGAAGCGGCCACTGCTCGCGAGTGGTACGATCTGGACGGCGTTGGATCTTGCTCTTGGCCGCGTTCCTCTTCCTTTCTCTTCAGATGCTTCGCCATTTGTTTAACCTCATCACTGGGTGGTGGTGGTACGAGCTTTTGTGCGTGGAAGCTGGGACAAGCGCGCGATGTCATGTGTCATAGTCTGCAGTTAAGCTCTGCAGGGATATCGCTCTCTCGGCCAGACCCCGTTAATCATGGAGGCTCTCGCTTGGAAGATTTAGCAAGAATAGACAGTTTTTTTTTTCTTACATCAAAATATATGGAAAGAATAGACAGAGTTCATTCTTCTTCTTTTTGGAAGGTGACAGGGTACATTCTCCCTGGCAATTGAACTGGCACCGGATAAAGCTGCGCGCTGGAAGCAACGCTCGAGCGGATGAGGTGAGCGTACGTGCGATAACTAGTTGGCGCTGACACGCATCACACATGTTTGTTTGCAAGATCATCCATCCAAGCCGATACGGAAGTAGTAGCGGATAGGTGCTAATAATGTAGTAGAAACAAAGAGCGCCGCTGCCGTGACGGAGATGGTAGCGGCTCATGGCGACACGCCACGGCACGTTTCATTTCCGGCGACGTTTGCGTGGCGCGGAACCGCGCCGACCGGGACAGAGTGAGTGCGCGAAAAGATAATACTCGACCGCAAAATACCCGATCCGATCTGATCCGATCGGTTCGTGTGATGATGGACTGAGTGACGGTGCGTGACTCCGACCGTGCGTCCAGCCTCGACTGCACTGCACTGAAAAACATGGTCTGAAACGCAGCGCCGAAAGACGGACACCTAGATAGATTGATTCTTACGTGCTCGTTTTCTCACCCCGTATATAGAGATGGTATCTTCCTTTGCTGATAGGATCGGAGAGAGGTCAAGGATCACAAGGCGGGGCCAAATAAATTGAAGGCGACAGCCAGTTGGAGAGAATTACTCTTGCCTTATCATTGATTAGTTACACAAGTACAACTTATATACAAGAGAGGGGCATGCACACCCTACAAAGTAGGCACGCAGGCCATGGTGTGACGCAGCCCAAATACAAGACGTGACAAATGTACAAAAGTCTACCCCCCCACCAGCCGGAACGCCGTTTGCAAGGACGTTTAGGCTGGAACGAAAGTCTTGAAAAACCGGTGAAGGAAGACCTTTGATGAACACATCCGCAAACCGAGAGCTCGACAGGACGTGGAGAACGCGGACCTCGCCGAGGGCCACACGGTCTCGAACAAAATGCAAGTCAATCTCCACATGTTTGGTGCGTTGGTGCTGAACGGGGTTGCACGCCAAGTAAGAAGCACTCATGTTGTCGCAATAAACCACCGTCGCACGCCGTGGGGGGGCGCTTGAGCTCATGCAAAACTTGTCGTAGCCAGCAGCTCTCAGCAACACAGTTCGCAATGCCGCGGTATTCTGCCTCAGCACTCGATAGCGAGACGGTGGGCTGCCTCTTGGAGGATCAAGAGATGGGATTAGACCCGAGAAACACACAGAAGCCAAAGGTCGAGCGACGTGTATCGGGGCAGCCTGCCCAGTCCGCATTCGTGTACGCGATGAGGTCGGTGGAGGAGGAGTTGTAGAACTGAATGCCATAGTGAGAGGTGCCCTTCAAGTAGCGGAGAATCCGCTTGATGAGCTGCATGTGAGTATCTCGGGGTTCATGCATAAACAAGCACACTTGCTGGACGGCATAGGCAATATCCGGACGGGTAAGGGTGAGGTATTGTAAGGCGTCGGCAAGACTCCGGTAATGAGTGGGATTGGAGAGAGGGTGGCCGTCAGTGGAAGATAGTTTGGAGCTAGTATCGATGAGTGTCGAAACTGGTTTACAGTTCAACATTTTGGCGCGCTCAAGAATCTCCAAGGTGTACTGTTGCTGGAAAAGAAACAACCCAGACGTGTTGGGAGTGACGTTAATACCTAGGAAATGGTGGAGAGGTCCCAAGTCCGACATGGAGAACTCCGACTTAAGGGAGGTGATGATGTGGTTAAGGGTGGTGGTGGTGTTGGCTGTGAGAATAATGCCGTCAACGTAAACCAACAGGTAGGCAAGGGAGGAGCCGCGGTGAAGGATGAAGAGCGAGGAGTCGCTGTGAGACGCGCAAAACCCAAGAGATAGCAAGAAGTTCTTGAATCGGAGAAAACAAGTGCGAGGAGCTTGCTTGATGCCGTAGAGGGACTTACGAAGGAGACACACATGATCCGGATAGGAAGAGTTGACGAAACCGGCCGATTGAGAGCAATAGACCGTTTCACTGAGATCACCATGCAAAAAAGCATTCTTGACGTCGAGCTGATGAACGGGCCAGGACGGTGCAGTGGCAAGACTCAAGACAACGCGAACCGTGGCGGGCTTGACCACCGGACTGAATGTTTCATCATAGTCCACACCTTCACGCTGAGTAAAGCCACGGACCACCCAACGAGCTTTGTAACGAGCCAGGGAACCATCCATGTTGAATTTGTGACGAAACATCCATTTGCCCGTAACCACATTGACACCTGCAGGCTTAGGCACCAAAGACCACGTGAAGTTGTTCATTAAAGCATTAAATTCTTCTACCATAGCTTGTTGCCAATTAGGGTCTTATAGGGCAGATTTGTAAGTGGGGGGTAGTGGAGAAATAGTGGTGTTAGTAGTAGTAGTGAGGAAGAGGCGTTTTGGCATGCAGAAGCCGGCTTTGGAGCGAGTAGCCATGCGGTGGTCGTTTTTGGTGGGGGCGACAGGAACGGCCCGAGGCGGGAGACGTGGTAAGGGAGTCGTGGGTGGCGCGGATGACGAGGGAGTTGCGGTGGGGATGGCGTGTGACGCGGCAGAGTGGGCGGGTGCGGAAAACCGAGGGAGATACGGTGGGGCTGGCGGTTGACGCGGCCGAGTCGGGGCGCACGGAAGACGAGGGCGATGCGGGTGTAGGGCCGTTGGTGGGCGCGGAATCGGAGGGATGTCGTGATGGGGGACCGGGAGTGAGGCGTGGGCCTGGCGGGGTCAGAGACCGGGCCGGACCAGTGGTGGGGGAACACGTGGCAGCTGATACGTCTCCAACGTA
>CBMN010753436.1:980-15450 GCA_000582825.1 Hordeum pubiflorum
AAAACACATTACACTCACTCAATTGAAATACTACATTTCACTTGTTTCAATTCTTTGAAATAATTTAAATCTATGAAATTAGTTCAAACAATTTTTTTATGAACTAAGTGAAATCTATGAAATGAGATATTTTTTGAAATATGTGAAACATGTTATTTTTTAAATATTTTTGAATTAGTTTGAAAGAATTTTTTTTGAACTAAGTGAAATCTATGAAACGAGAACCTATTGGGGGTTTTGCGCAAAAGTTTGTTGCATGGCAGCGGTCAACCTGTCGCATGTGCAAGTCAAAACTGATCCAGCACGGATAGGACTGCTGGTGACACACTTAGCAAGCTTTTAGGATCGAGATGTGCATTTTCATGGTATTATTACTTGACACCCTTCGAATAGTTTTAGGTCTCGTGGTTTATTTTACTCTTCGTACTAGGTCTATTTGATATGTAAATTTCACCATATTTTGTATATTATTATCAAATTTAAACAAGTTTGACTTGAGAGAAACCTATAAACTTCAGTTAATTTGAAAACGAAAAAGTAGATGTCAAAAGCAATGCAAACAGAGTGCGCCGCAACTTACTCCTTAGAGCAACTCCAGTAGTTTTCCTATCTCTAAAATAACCACCATTTACAGAAAGTTGGGGCAAAAAAACTTCTTCAACAGTTCTTGTAAATTGGTTTATCCTTAGAGGATCCCGTAAAAGAGGTCTTTTCTACCCGTTGATTAGCGTGAAGATGACACCCCCGTATATTTTTGGTGGGATTGTAACCGCCTGAAACATCCACTTGCGACCCATCGAAAAGCCGCCGCCCCACCATAATTTCGCTGAAACGCGGCGGCACCGCTGCCGCCCACGCGGGAACACCGTCGTGCCACCACGTCGGGATGCCGTCGCGCCGCGCTGCCACGCTCGCGTCGCCGGGATGCTGCTGCCGCTTGTGCCCGCCGCCACGCTCGCTGCTTTCGAGATGCCGCCGCCTCCACGCCCCAGCCGCCGCTGCCCCACGCCGTCGTCCGACGCTGCCACGCCCTCGCCGGCGGCCACCGCACTGCCAACCGGGGTCACTGACTGGCGGTTTTCTAGAAATCATCTTTTTTGAATTAAAATAAAATAGAAATGCATTTAGGAAAAAAAAGATTAAGAGAACTGACAAAAGTTGCTTTCAAAAAACTTCTCCTAACTTGGATGGGAAGGCCAAGATACCACTTTTACGGGAAGATTTTTAAGCGAAAAGTTGGAGTTGCTCTTAGCTGGTAACAGAAGGAACGAAGAAACTGAACTAATCAGTCCGAATTGATGCAGACAATTCAGATGTTTTCGTGCTTATGCATCGGAGGCCATTCCACTTTTGTAGTTGCGCGTGTTTGAAGCTTTGTTGAACCCTGTGTCATCACGTGTGTGTCGCTGTGATGGATTGATGTTTAGAAGCAGCAGCAAGTTCCTGAATCCTTAAACTGATGGTGGAAAATCTGTTCTTACTTTTTTCGAGACAATAAAATCTGTACTTACTTTGTCAGCAGCGAATAAAAAAATTGAGCACTGTCAGCAGCGAATAATGTGCGCCATCCTGCCAATCGAAGGCCTCACAGCCTTGCAATTATATATGGGCTTAGCCCAAAGTTTAAACCCAGCAGCATCTCCCAAGTCCCAACTAAGCCCGGCCCAAGAGGAAAGACGGCAACCGTTCCTACAAGAACCAAAACAAGGCCCGCCTTTGCCTCTTCCCTTTGCTTCGCCGACTCCCAAACCCTACCGAGCTCCTCCTCCCTCCCCTCGTTGCGGCGGCGACAGAGAGAGATGGCGAAGTCTCTGCGCTCGAAGCGGGAGAAGCGGCTGCGGACGCTCCGGCGGGAGATCGCGGAGCCCTTCTACGACAAGAAGGAAGCGGCCAAGCAGGCCGCGCAGGCCGCCGCTCTCGAGGCCCCCAAGCTCCCCGTCCGCGTGCACCCGGCTTACGAGGAGGCCCTCGCCGCCGCCGCCGCCGCTTCCGCCGCCGCTGCCGCCAGCCGGGCCTCGGCCATGGGTGAGCCCCCCTCTTTCCTTGCTGGATTACCGCGGGGTGCTCGGTGTTGCTGAGATAATTACTTCACTGGGCCTGAATTCGCGCTCGAATTATTTGTTAGTACATAAGTGACTCAATTCGTCAGGTAGCAATAGACAGAAAGAAAAAAATACAGTAGCTCGTAGTAAGCTTTCAGCTGTGAACTTGCGGTGATTATCGTGAACGTTTGGTCCATGCGCAGATTGCCTGTCAGGAGCTGCATCTACCAATTTGTTTTGTAGGGATGAACTGTAGAGTCTGTCTAAGTGACAAGATTTAGTTGCTTAGTTTGGTCTTTTTCTTCTGAAGAAGGTCGAAAAGGCATATGAGGGCTGTTTTGATGTTTTGGTTGAACTGTTTTTGCAGTGTGCCACTAGGGATTAGAGTAGAGTTCTCTGGTTAATGCATGATTTGCAACGTTATATGGGTCAAAAATTATTTGCGGTCAGTGGTTTTATGATTTTACCAAGCCTCGACCCTCGCAAATTACTGGGAATATCTGCATAGATACTTTTAACTGAAGGTTTTGCTTATGTATTTGAGCTGCTTTCTGATGTCTGGATCGGTTTACCTATATAATTTTATTGTTTGTTTGAATTACACCAGTTCGTGTCACATAGTGCATCACATAGCTTTGGTTTGATTCTTCTGGGTGTAACTTCTAGAGTCAATATGCTACTGTTTGTGTCATTTCTTGACAAATGGTTGGCTTCTGGATTGGATGCTTAAATGTTACAGAGATACTCCATTGTCACTGAACATGCCGGCCTTTTAGGATCTTTAATTTTAGTTGCACGTCACCATTCTGTGTTTTTGTTGGTTCATGTCCTCCCCTCATGTATACAGAGGTTGATGGAGGAAGCAAGAAGTCTGCGTCCTTTCTGAAGCCAATGGGCACCATTAGCAAGAAGAAGGTACAGCTTCACTTGAAGATCAAGAAAGACAAGAGAAAAGCTAGGAAGAAGGGAAATTCTGGGAAAAAGAGTTACTAAATGTGTGAACTGCTCTGTTATGTATCATGCAATTTTGTTTCGTTAGTTTGAACAACGCATGTAACGGTAATTCTGCTTGTGCACCTAAGTGTTAACCATCCATTCTAGGGTGGCCAACAATGTACTGGCAAATATCTCAGTGAGCACCTCGAACGAAAGTAGAGTCGCCATGTTCATCAGTTTGTACCCACTTGTCTGAACTTGAGCTCACCTGATTACGAGATTACGCCATTGTGAACTACGCCCTCCGTATCAAAATATAGGATGTCTTTTTGACACTATCACAGTGTCAAAAAAGTCTTATATTTTGATACGGAGGTGAATGTTGCAATTGCTAATGCAATGGTATCCTGTCATCTCTCTCGAAGGGTTGTTACAATTCGTGTATCTCATGTTGCATAACTTATTTCGACCTGCTTGTATGCCTTTTCTCCAGCGAAGTACCCCAGTTCCAGCCTTGACACATGCTTGTAGATCCTAAAGAATTTCAGATTCTCATGAGAGCATGTTCTGTTAGGTAGCATATGGAAACCCTGCGATGCAGATCCCAGAATGCGTCAAGCAGGCCAAAATATTAATCCGGTCACAATCATCTACTCATGTGCACAACAGATTGCGTTGCGCCGCAAACAAAATATCACCAGTTGACTTCCAATCCAGACTGGAGGAATATTATCCAAACCGTGGCAGTGCCAGTGAATTTTATGCAGCCTGTTCGAACCTTTGAAGAACTCAGTTGAGTTCTTCATGGTTTTCTGTCATGTCAGATGATGTAATCGAGCGGGCGAGATATCTCATGTAAGCATCAATTAGTGGGCTTAAGAAGCCACAAAAACGCCATTTAATTGTCATGGTTTAGCTACTTGTATTATTGTTTGAATACAGATCTGATCGGATGCATATGAAACAAGGTTGAGTTGTTCTTGGCACGTCTGCCTGATGTATCCCACACGGCCAGTTGCCATGATTGCCCTCACCCGCTGACTGACCCCAACCTTGAGCTGGTTGGTTAGGGCATCCATCCCCGATGTCAGTGTCACGACTCTCATGGAGAAGGGTCATGGGGAAAATATCAAATCATCCAAAGAAAAAATGGAGAATGGAATTGGTCAGGGCCTAATTATCACGTCACGGTGTGCTGCTGTGCGAGGCAAGCAATGTCACGTCTCTAGCATAGTGCACCTTTCCAAAGGAAAAAAACTTGTGAGCAGACCTGCAGCCGGTCAATGCAAAATTACAAAGTTTGGCACATCATCTTGTACAGCGACATGGCGCAGAATACTTCAACCTTTGAAATTTTATTAGACTCCAATTTGCAGGTCTACGGACCAATTCCCCCCTAAAATGTTTTTATTCCCCTCCATTTTTTTCTTATGAAAACTCGTACGTACCTGGTAAACTTCCATGTCGTCTCCACTACGTGGTCTCCCGTTTTAACCAACCCAGCCACGAAATTTTCTTCCCAAGAAGGCAGAGGAAGCGGAGCTAGACCGGACCGAGGAGAGGCATGGCGATGGCGCTCCACGGGCACGGGAGGACGGGGAGGAGGCTCGCGGCCGCGCTGTGGCTCGTGGTGGTGGCCACGGCGAGCGTGGCGTCGGCCCGGTTCGTGGTGGAGAAGAACAGCATCAAGGTGCTGTCGCCGCACTCGCTCCGGGGCCGGCACGAGGCCGCGATCGCCAACTACGGCGTCCCGGACTACGGCGGCACGCTGACGGGCGTGGTGCTGTACCCGGCGGACGCGAGGCAGGCCACCGGGTGCAAGCCGTTCGGCGCGACGGCGTTCAGGTCGCGGTCCGGGCGGCCCGTGGTGCTCCTGGTGGACCGCGGCGGCTGCTACTTCGCGCTCAAGACGTGGAACGCGCAGCAGGCGGGCGCGGCGGCGGTGCTGGTGGCGGACAGCGTGGACGAGCCGCTGCTGACCATGGACACCCCGGAGGAGGAGACCCCCGACATGGCCTTCCTGGCCAACATCACCGCCCCCTCCGCCCTCGTCTCCAAGCCCTTCGGCGACGCCCTCCGCGCCGCGGCGTCCGACTCCGACTCCAAGTCCGGCGAGGTGGTGGTCCGGCTGGACTGGCGCGAGTCGATGCCGAACCCGGACGCGCGGGTGGAGTACGAGTTCTGGACCAACAGCAACGACGAGTGCGGCCCCCGGTGCGACGAGCAGGCGGCGTTCGTGGCGGCGTTCCGGGGCCACGCGCAGCTGCTGGAGAAGGCCGGCGACGCGCTCTTCACGCCGCATTACATCACCTGGTTCTGCCCCGCCGAGTACCGGGGCACGCGGCAGTGCGCGTCGCAGTGCATCAACCGCGGCCGGTACTGCGCGCCGGACCCGGAGGGGGACCTCGGCGCCGGCTACCAGGGCCGCGACGTGGTGCTGGAGAACCTCCGGCAGCTGTGCGTGCACCGGGTGGCCAACGCCCGGAACGCATCGTGGGCGTGGTGGGACTTCGTGGCCGACTACCGCGTCCGGTGCTCCATGCGGGAGAGGAAGTACTCCCGCGGGTGCGCCGAGGAGGTGGTGGCGTCGCTCGGCCTGCCGGCGGAGCTGGTCGAGCAGTGCATGGGCGACGCCGACGCCGACGCCGACAACGACGTGCTGAGGACGGAGCAGATCGTGCAGGTCGGGCAGGGGAACCGCGGCGACGTCACCATCCTGCCCACGCTGGTGATCAACAACGTGCAGTACCGGGGTACGGATGCGGTCGGGCTTGGTGGCTTCTCCTGATCTCATCTCATCGCGATTGCTGGATTTTGTCTGAGAGAAATGGATCGTGGTTCTGTTTCTGTTTCTGTTTTGCAGGGAAGCTGGAGAGCACGGCTGTTCTGAAGGCGATCTGCGCCGGTTTCAAGGAGACCACGGAGCCCCGCGTGTGCATGACACAAGGTTTACATTTTATTACAGCCTGATCACAGTTGCCTGCTCACGGGTAATCACTGACTAATCTGTATGATCTCTCTGGTAGACATGGAGACCGACGAGTGCCTGCACAACAACGGCGGCTGCTGGCGCGACGACAAGACCAACATCACCGCCTGCAAGGTACAGCATCCCCCATTCTTTTTCTGGTTTTCAGAGCACTGGAGACACACTCCCACACGGTGAACTGACCGGCGTGCACGACGTTGGCACTGCAGGACACGTACAGGGGGAGGGTGTGCGAGTGCCCGGCGGTGGACGGCGTCCAGTACGAGGGGGACGGGTACAAGGAGTGCAAGCCCGTCGGTCCCGGGCGGTGCGCGGCGAACAACGGCGGGTGCTGGAAGGAGACGAGGCAGGGCAAGACCTTCTCTGCCTGCAAGGGCTCCGAGTCGCTCAGCGGGTGCGAGTGCCCGCCGGGGTTCAGGGGCGACGGCCTCACCTGCCAAGGTTCAGTCCTTCACCTTGCTTCCATTTGCAGTTTATCTGTGTCTGTGGGTGTGACAAAAGACTGATGATACCTGAGCCGGCATTGCAGACGTGGACGAGTGCAGCGAGAAGGTGGCGTGCACCTGCCCGGGCTGCTCCTGCAGGAACACCTGGGGCGGGTACCACTGCGGGTGCGGCGGCGGCGGCAACCAGGTGTACGTCATGGCCGAGGACACCTGCGTGGGGAAGAGCGCGGCGGCAACCGGGTGGCTGGTGACGGCGCTGGTGCTGTCGTGCCTCGTCGGCGCCGGGCTCGCCGGCTTCGCCTTCTACAAGTACAGGCTCAGGGTAAGGATCAAGATTCGGAGGCAGCCTCCTCCGTCTCGAAATCTAGCTGCTCGTTGCAAACAATGAATGAATGCCCATGGCAAAAGCAAGCACTGAATCTTCCTTGGCTGACGGTAAAATGAAAATCTGGTGCAGCGGTACATGGACTCGGAAGTGGCGGCGATCATGTCACAGTACATGCCTCTGGACGGCCAGAGCACCAACGGCGAGAACCGGCCGCTGCGGGAGGAGGCCGTGGAAGCAGCATAAGTGGGCAGGTAATGAATGAATGGCATCTCTGGCTTTGGCATCATAAATCTCTTTAGCCTTTAGGTGGTGATTTCAGGTGCTCACTATATTAGTGTTGTTTGCTTGATTTAATTGATTATTATTGTTCATACTTGCAGGCAGCTCTGGGATTTCAAGATAGATTTTCCACAAATGGTGAATAATGCCATGGTGCATATGAAAGAGGTTGCTCATAGCTTTACCTGACACGAGAGGCAGGAGCTCTTGCATTTTCCTCCTTGTTGTTTTTGTAGAGAATTGTGCCAGATAGATTTCGATACAGAAAACAGATAAGGTTGCACATAGCAGTTATGTATCTGCACATTGCTGTACAAAATTTGAGATGACGATGTTCAGTGCAGACTACTGAACAAGAATAGCTGCTGGTGGTATAGATTTTGTTATGGAGCTCAACAAGCAGAATACTAGGCATTTTCTGATTTTGTGGCATCAATGTGCCTTCAACTGGATCATTTTGACTTCTTGTAAATCACATTTTTGGGCACACTGTATTTCATTTTCCACATGCGAGTTGCTGCATTTTCTTTTCTCCAGCACTAACACAGCACGATAAGATGAAAGCAAAAGCTTGAACAACCCAAAAATACAAGAGGCTCGCCTTAGATGAGTGATGCTATCATATCACATACTACATGGTCAAAAATTTGTTGCCTGGTGTTACCTCCAGAACGTTATCATTCTACTATCCTTGAAAACTTAACAGAGCCTTCGTCCATCAGACTTGTCTGTTTCCTCTTCTTGGACATCCGCTGAAAACCACTCTGTTCGTCCACAAACTGAGCGGCGGTTCTTGCTCGCAGTTCTTCGAGGGTCTCTCCCTCTTTGGCTCGCTCAATCACCTGAAAGTGAATGCGACAAAGTCAATATACTGCAGTTGCTTCATGAAGCATAGGGGGTGTGATCTTGAATGAGAGAGGTTTGTACCAGATGTCGGCCATACAGATGGGTGCTTGCAAGGGCTTGAAGGGCGTTCTGTGCCTCTTGCTTCGTCACGAATTCGACAAACGCGAAACCTCTGTGACTTCCAAACTTCATGGGCAGCCTGAGGGTTTTGATCTGAAATTGTTTTCATCAACATAAACTCATTAGATTTCAGGAAGAATATAGCATTTTCATCCACCCAGAAGCCATGGACTCTTTATTGGGTCGATCTAAAAGTAAAATCCAATTATGTTTAAATACTTTCTTGTTGCGACGAGTTGAAATTTTCTTCATGATGATATTATGATTGCAATTTTCAATGAAATTGAATCCAAATCCCTAGAGACTATTCTTGGTCTTCATCTGGGTTTTCAAATAGATTTCGACAACAAAAGGAGGGCATTCACCTGGCCAAATGGACTAAATAATTGCCTCAGGTCCTTTTCAGTTGCTTCAAACGCTACATTTCGCACAAGCAGTTTGGTTGAACTCTTGTCCTTCTCAGTTTTCTTTGCAGTTTGACCATCCTTTCTCCCATGGCATAGTTGTAAAATCAGAGCGTGCCCATCCAAAACCGTTCCCTATTAACACACAGTTCATTTAGCACATTATGGTGTAAACAAACAAACAAATACAGAGGGGAGGAGAACCCTGACAAGGCAGGTCAAATGGAGGATACCTGTAGATCCTTGCACACACTGGTTGCAGTTTCAACCGAATCAAACTCAGCAAAGCCAAATCCCATTGAAACATTCTTGCCTTTCTTAATATGTTTTTTCACCTAAATAGTGACACAGAAAAAGGATGGGTAAAGAATTAAGATAGTGGGGCATCCAAGAATGCATTTGATATTCATAAGCATGTCCATACCGTTGCACTTTTAAGGCTCCCGGTCTTCAATTTTGTACTGAAATGCTGCTTTAACGATTCATCTGTAGTCTTGAAATTCAAATTCTTGACGAATACAGATCGGGACTGCAATGAATAACGGTACATTACTAAGATTGCAATAGCCCAAGTATAATCGGGGTAACCAAAACAAAATACATAACTGTTCTGTTCATAATCTGGACAATGGAGAAGGCCAAGTATAACAAATGCTCCTCATGAGTCATAACAAAAGAAAAAAAGAGTTAGAGAAAGCTGCAAACCTCCACTCTATCAGGATCAATCTCTTCAGCACTAACTCCTTCCTTTGTTTGATCTACAATAGCTTTTGTAATAATCCTCTCACCAGCGGTATTTGTTTCGTCTTCTTCCAAGGTTGTTGAGGTAGGAGATAAAATATTGTCAGGTGCCCATTCCAAATACAGTGGAGTATCCCTACAATCCAAAAGCAAGATTATTATGAAATACAGAAGTGTAGATTTCTATAAACCAAGCTAAGAGCTATCGTTATAAAAATGGACAGAAATTTCAGAAGATATGATGGGTAAACAAAACTAAACAACACTAAATGAGTTTTTAAGAATTACAGCCTCTGGTACCTATATGAGTTTTTAAGAATATACAAACTAAAGAGAACCTTCCTAATTGAACGTCAGAGATACCATTTGTTGCATTACTTTACTTGAACAAAGAAAATTACATTATGGAACCCGATCCCAATTAAGTAACTAATACAGAGTGCAAATTTTGTGAGCTGGAATATTTTCAATTAACAATGAAATAACTAGCACCACTGCAGAAACTTACTTGTATCGTGTGTATAGCAATTTTTTGAAAGCATGACGAGCCTCAGTTGCTTCAACGAAGACCACCTGAGACACCAAAAGAAATAACTCAGAAAAATACAAGAAGTGAAGAGGGGCATTATCAGCTCAGGTGGCAAAGCAAACTCGCAATCCTAAGAGCGAATGATATACACCCATAAATAGTTCCAAAAGGCAATGTCACAACCAGCATGACAACAAACAGTGGAACAACACAAGTAAAATGTAGAACATACCAAGGCAAATACTCTCGTCGGTGGGAGAATGATTTTATCCAAACTTCCATGTTTCTGAAACATTGCGGCGAGATCTTCTTCAGAAGAACTATATGGCAAGTTTTTTACCAATATCACATGGTTGCTTCGTTTCAACTTCTCGTCTCTTTTGGAAGTATGTTCTTCCAAGGCATCAACATTAACTCCAGACCTAGATAGATATTTTTTGGTCTCCGCAATGACATGTGTCTCACCAAGAGCAATACGAACAGCAAGGTCATCCGCTTCCCTATGAAGTAATTCACTCTTACTTATACCATTCTTCCTGGCTATGTTTTCAACGACCTAAATACAAACGCAATTGCTTCAATCAGTTGACATGAAAGATAAGAGGATTGTTCAAAAAGGAACAGCGAGGCAATGTGTGACAACAATATCATGTGATTTGCAACAATATTTTCTCAACAAAAGTACATAAACGACAATTGTCTCAACAAAAACATAAACAGCATGTTGAGTTGGCACAAACAAAAACTAGTACTCAATGTCAAGGCTAAAAGATAACCATACAGTATCTTGACGCATATAAAAGCTGTTCCATGCTCTTGTATCCCCGCCAATTTCAGAACTTTTCTTTTGTTCCAACCTTCTCTCCTTGAGATTCATTTTCTCGTCAACAGCAAAATGACTAGACCTTGACAATTTACGAGTAAATGAGTAGCACATTATTTGCACAGCCAAAGGAAGAAAGGAAACATCACAAAAGGACCTTCTTTTCTTACTCAAATGTCTTATTATTAAGTGGTTTAGCAGCCTTAACACGTAGCAGTCGCCCCTGAAAACTTAAGTTGTCCAATTCGTCAAGTGCCCTGCAAACCACATATCAAGCTGTCATGCATCATGCAAATGCATGGAGGAAAGTAAGTCTGTACAGTGAAGGATTAAACAATCCCCTGGAAGCTGAACTGTAAAAAAAATAAGCCTATCCTTCTGAATCGGAGATAACAAAGCTGCTAGCCAAATATTTACCTGACAGCTGAGTCTGGAAGGCTAAAAAGCACGTAACCTCTGCCTGTTGAGAGCTTAGTGGTTTTATCGACGACAATATGTGCCTGTTCAACATCGCCATACTGACTGCATAGCTGAACCAGATCCTCTTCACTGAAACCACAGCAACAATATCCTTCTAAGAAAAGGAAAACAGCTAAATCTTGAATATACACATAAATGCTGATCTGAAGTAATGACACCAAGTAAAAACATACGTAGTTGCATATGGAAGGTTGCAGATATATAAACGGCCAGTCTCCAGTGCCAGCTTCTTTTCATCAGTAGTTGAAGCGGCTTCCACATCTTCTGTTTCTTGATTGGCATGATTTTCATCTTTTTGCTCGCTGCCAATATGTTCACCATCTTGGTTGTCAGAATCTTCCACCTCTTGCCTGTCACTACCTTCCATGGGCGCTTTTTTATCTTCATGATTTTTCTGGTTTAGATTACCCTTTTGATCCACCACCTGACCCTTTTCATTTGCGTCAAGCAATTCATCAGATGGTTCTTCATCATCAGTGTTGTTGCCCAACTGATCACCATAATCTTCATCATCAGATTCGGAATCGGACCAATCTTTTCTAATTTTACTCTTGAAGAAGTCCATATCTGTCATACTGTTGTCTCGTTTACTTTCAGTTTGCAGCTTCTCTGAAGCATCTTGTGAGGGCAAATCATTTGTTATTTTCTCCTCAAAATCATCATCAGAAGATGAATCATTTTCAGACGATGAATCATTTTCACTCTTCTGCGACTTCTTGGATCCAGTAGCTACCGTGCTGTCTTTGGCAGCATCATCAAGGGTACCCGTTGTATCATTTGCCCACATCTTTGCTTTAGATCGGGGTTGCATAACTTGAAGAAACTCCTGGAACTTGGGATCGTTAGCTATAGTGCCTTTAGAACCTCCCACATCAGCAGACTTTACTTGGCTCTTGGAACTTTTCAGCGGTGCATTGGCATCCTCACTGTTAGTCTTGTCTTTAGCATTATATTCTGGCTTTTTTAAAGAATGGCGACTCCAAGGGCGAGGAGCATCAGGATCACCAATCTTCCGAGCAATCTGTCACACACCAGATTATTTATAAGACAAGTTTATTCACCCCATCTCAACCCACCAGAGTATCATTCAATCGCCTACAAGCTACAGCAGTGCATCCAATAGACCAATACATATACAAAAGAGAGATGAAACCCATTTACAAAGTAAAGTACCTCACAGGTGATCTTCGAAGTGTCAATATATGTATTGTTGAAATACTTAAGGGCCTCTGCTGCCTCTTCATTGGTTCTGAAACCAATAAATGCAAGATGCCTGCTCTTTCCACCCCTATAAACAAGCAAAACCAATCGATTTACATATAGTCTTCAGGCTACAAATGCAATTTCATTACTCCAAACAGACAGCTACATACGGTGTGATTCAAGTCAGGTTTCATTGTGCCTGGTTGCCTGCACATTACAGAGTAATGAAGTGCAATGGAAGGCAGGCCAGGTTTGAAAATGCAGGAAATAAATACAGTAAAAGTGAGATGTTGACTCTCTTGTCCAATTGAAGCTATCATTTTCTCTAATAACTTTTCATCAGCTCATCTTATGCTTCCGGAAGAATATCATGTGTCCCGTAAAAGGGGATACAAATCCAGTCGTTCGATTCTAACCATCCGGTCGTCTATGCACATGAACACATAATATGGTTATAAATTGGCACAGAAGCAGCAACAGGAGCCCAAGCCAGGCGCTTACTTGGTTCGGATGACTTTGGCGTCGGTCACCTCGCCCTTCCGCGAGAACACCTCCCGCAGCCGCTTCTCATCGGCGCCCTTGGGCAGATTCTTCACGCACAGCCGCGACGACCTGCGCAGCATCAGCCAAGTCAAATCAAGCACCAAGCGGTAACACAGCAGCGAGACGCGGCAGAGCAGTTCGGCCCGCGGCGCTGCTAGCGCGAAAAGGCGGGCACTCACATGGCGTCCGCGGCGGCCGCGAAGGGGGGCGGGGTGGTAGTAGGGTTTGGGGGATGAGGCGGTAGGGAGAGTGGGTTTTGGCCTTTGGGGGCGGTGGGAGTCACCGGTTGAAGGTTTGCTGGCAATGGCGGCCGGCGGCGGCGGTAGGGCAGAGCAGAGAGTCTCACCGTGTCGGGCCAAGGCCTTGCGCGAGATGGGACTGGGCCGTGCGAAAACATTTAACACACCGTATTCGGGCCAAGGCCTTTCTTTTTTTCGTAGATTTGTTTTATTCAAAACGTTTTATTTTTTGAACCGTGCGTCCACATTTCAAACTGTTTTCACCATTGGATTTCTTGCCTCGGAATTTTTAAAACTAAATTCATGTTAATAGGTTTTAAAAAAAATTCACAAAAGAACCGAAAGGAAAAATACCGGGCCGAAAGCACGTTTTATTAACTTTTTTGAAGAAACGAAGAAAACCCGGGCGAAAACCAAAAAGCCGAAAAAAACCATTGAAAACCTGAAAACGTGTAATTTTTTTAAATGAAATCCCGAGGATGCGCCCATCAGGTGACACGTGGCGACGGCTGGACGCACCATTTGGCACGCTCTCAGCCCACTAAAGTGATCTTTGTCAGGCTCCCACAAGGGACACCCTTTGACTAGTTGCTTAGAGAATTATAGTGTTTTTATTTGGTGTAATTTAGTTCATGAGTTTGGGAGCTCGAATTTCAAGGTTCACAATCTAGCGAAACATGCTTTACATGTAGGGTTGACCGTTATGTTTGATATGTCGACATGGTGATTTTTTGTTCATTTCTATAAACATTGTGACGACTAAATAGAATCTTTGCGAGATTGTCTACTTTTTTTGAACCAGGCATAACCCCTTTTCATTAAATGAATAATGGAAATACAACCGTCCGAACCAACAAAGTGAAAGGAGATGGAAAAGGAAAGAACGAGTTCATAGCATTGTCGGGACGCCTACTACAAGTGTTTGTCATCGAAGCACCTGTTATGGGGCACAAACCCGGCGACACTCGGCTAGCAATAACAAACAACACAATACCAGAAAGCAGCTCACATATGAGCGGGATAAATCAAAAGTATGCTTGTCTTCAAGTTATGTCATGCCACAAAATCTTCAGAGTCATCCGCTAGAGTGACTAGTAAAACGCCCATGCGTTGCTACAGGCTACAGTAGATATAATTGAATCAAACAAATGATTAGAGTCATCTCTAAAGTCGAAGCTCATTTCTTTCTCATACGTACAAGTACAACGTATTCCGACATCAAACCGGAGCCTAGCAGACTCCCTAAAATTCAATCGTCTAGACAGCCCGGACTCCTCCAAATCCAGACCATATGCAGGGGATAAATGTGGTTGTCCGGACTATCCGCCATGTAATCTCCAACACGTGGGCCCAACACAAAAACCACACCCCACGACAGACTTTTTCCTTTTCCTGCCGGACCCTCCCCAGTCCACTTTTTTTTCGATAAAGGACATTTCATTGAATAGATATATCGAGGTGATACAATCGCATCTAAAGAATGCCCGGCCTCTGCATAACTTGATGCACACAGCCAACAAGT
>CBMN010753438.1:0-12368 GCA_000582825.1 Hordeum pubiflorum
GGGGGGGGGGGGGATAGGGACAATTACCAGGCAAAATCGCATAGAATTGCCCGGGAAGGCGAAAAGGAATTTGTCGGGAGAGTCAGTAAAAAGACTATGGTAAAGGAAGAATAGGGAAAATGCCAGGAAAAATCGCATAGATTTCCCTAGGAAGGCAAAGGGTATTTTCCAGTATATTTGCTAATTTTCATGGGTGTTTGTCCTAAAAAACGAAGAACGGAAGAAGAATAGGGAAAGTTGCGAGGCAAAATTCGTATAGATTTGCCTGGTAGACCAAGAACGGTTCGATCTACCTCCACCCCACCCCACCCAACCCCCGTCTATCGTACATTGGCAAAGAAAAAGAAGAAGGGTAACTTGCCCGAGGTGAGCAAATAACATGATGTTTGATAAACACAGAATGTGATTATGTTCCGAAAAAGTAGTTGTTCATGCTCAGATTTGCCATGACATTGTATGCAAATGCTCCATGGGTAAATGTGTTTAGTTCCCATGTAGAAAAAAATAAGACATCATAGACTATAATATGATTTTGACATACATATGTGTATTTTGGATATAAATTTGCCATGCCATTTATATGTGATTTACCATATGGAAATGTTGAAGATGTCATTTGAATCGAGAGAAAAAGTGTCATGTGACCTAGATTTGCCATGAGTTTTTTTCTAGTTTTGCCATCTCGTATTGGGTCATGTTGTCATGTGACTCGAAAAAGAAAGTTAGCACACCCTAGATAAACATAGTTTAGGAAAATTGACTAGTGATTGTCTCGCTTTTTAGTATCATTTCTACATGCATTGATGAAGAAATTTGCCATGACAAAAAACATGAGTCTAGGGGTTTACAAATTTCCATGATATGAAGCATTAAATTTCCATGATATGAAGAATAACTCCATGACATAAACATGATGAGTGGATTTTATGCATACTTTTTAGGATATATTTTAGTGCCAAAATCCCTCGTATTATATCCATCTAGCACTTATTCATGTTCATAATGCATGGTTTCTGATAATTACTCGTTTTACCAAGTTTGTTCCACAACTTTTAGTTTTACTTATTTTTATTAGTTTTCCTTTTCTTTTATGATCTTTGTAGGTGTATTGGCATGTTCATGGACTTGGCACATCAAAAGGACCAAGTTGGGGGACAAACATGAGAAGTTCCAAGCATCATAATCAAACCCTATGGAGTGTTTGGTGATTTGACATTTATCAAAGTGACCAAAGTGAAGATCCATGAGGTGCATCGGGTTTTTCGATAGGGACCCAACGAGCCCAAGAACGTCAAAATTTCGTATAAAGAAATGACGACCAAAATACCAAAGCAACCCAAGGTCCGGTCTTCCAAGACGGAAAATGGTACAACCAGGCTTGTTCACGGATTTTGGTCCAGTTTCATCCCGGTTTGTTCCTACATGATCCTTGATGGCCAAGTGATATTTGTTAGAGGATTTCGCTCCCCTAGAGCCCTTTTACGGAAGGAAGAGAGGCTACACATCAACGGAGGAGACCCGAGGAGGCCTCCTATATATTCACCTCCATCATTAGTCGGTCGTAGGGAGCCATCTCCTTCATCATCCATAACTCCCATCTGCTTCCGCCACATCTCCATTCTTGGAACTCCACCATACAGAGAGGGCCAAGACAAGGAAGAAGAAGAGACGAGGCACCACGCATGCGTAGCGCTTGCCAGAGGGCCGATGCCATCTTCGTCAACACTGCCATGCCTCTCTCTATCTCCAACCATGTTGGCTTGTAACTCATCCCTACCCTCTATGCACTTCATCTCCATGTTTGAGTAATTTGTTTAGTTCTTAGGGGATAAGATGAACTCTAGTATGTATTAGAATCGAATGTTTATGTGCAATATGAAATCTTCTTTTACATGTTTATGTTAATGATATTCTCAATGTTGGGTGCAGTCAATCATCCAACATTTGTCAGTTTTGGATGAAAGTTCATTACTATTGGTGTAAAGGTCGGTTGAGGAAGTCGGTTGTGACAGGGCTTATCTCCCTTCTACCCGGATCATTGCAAAAGGGGATGAACGGATACCACCTTCGGAGGCATTCATCGGGAAACCCTTAATTACCGTTTGGTAACTGGAATGGGATGAACGCTTAGGTATTTGAACCTACAAATATGCATTTGCATATGTTGCATAGATCGCTTGAGTAGTGACGATTCCGGCCACCTTGAGAATGCCCTTATTACTCAAGTGTCGCCTCTTTATTTTATCGGCCTTTGCATTTTTTACCTTCGCTTAGTTATTGAGACAAAACCGTCCTTATTATTCTTTCCACTTGAGACCGACAAAACATATTGTTTCCAGATAATGCTCTTTGTGTGAACGTAGCCGCTTAAGTGACGGCATAGTTGCGGGGCTGGTAGTTTTTTGTGCAATCGCTCCCATGACATATTCTACTTATCATGAATTGCAATATCCTTGTCCACTTGTAAGCCATCAAAACACTATATCATAAAAGCAGAAAACTACTTTGAGTTGTTATGGTCCACTACTTAGAGTTGCCACAAGATAATGATCAAGTTGTTGTTCCATACTTAGAATTGTCGCGTGTTGAATTTTCTAAAGTCACCATGTTACCATGATTTCAAGAAGTTTTTATTCATATACAAGGTTTTCCATGATTCGGAGAACAAAATTTCTAAAGTTGCCATAATATAGAGAATTTCCATGATTTAGTGAACAAATTTTCTAAAGGTTGTCATGTTGTCATTGAATTCCAAAAGTTGACGTGTTATATTTTAATTCCTAAAAGTTGACCATACTTACATAAATACACAAATATAGTTGCCATGAATTTAGAGAACATAAATTTCTAAATATTCCATGTTATCTCTAAATTTATGAAGTTCCTTGTTACCATGGTTTTCAGGATTTATATATAAAAAATCTAGTTGCCATGATTTAGAGATTTTTTATTCCAAATTTATTCCTTTGGTTAGTATAATTTTTTCGGAAGTTTCCATGTGACCAGTATTAAATATTTCTCAAGTTGCCATGTGACCATTATAAAAATTTCTGAAGTAACCATGTGACCAGTACAAAAAGTGTCCAAAGTTTCCATGTGTAGTGTACAATATTCTTTTTCTAATGTTGTCATACAACCATTATTAAAATTCCTAAAAGTTGCCATGTGACCATTAGAACAATTTTTGAAAATTGGCATGTGACCATTATTATTATTTTCTAAAAGTTGACATGATTTATAGAACAGTTTTTTCTAAATTCGTCAGGTGCCCAATACAAAGTATTCTATTTTTTGACTATTTACTATGGAAAATCCCATGGTACTTTATTCAAACATAAACACAAAATATGTACAAAGCAAAAGTCAAGAAAGTAAAAAACCTTGCCTATGAAACTACCTACATATTAGGGAAGGCTATTGACCAGGTCAAGAGTTTTGTCTGATACAATTCTTCATTCTATGAGCCAAAAAGGCAAAATCATGAACAAATTTAAAACACATGAGGCAAAAGATGGACGCTCGCACCTCTGAAAGTTTCCCCATTCCGCTCTATCCAATTTCATGCAACAACATGAACTTAGAAAAGAAAGGGTGCCCAAAACTTCCCAGGCTGGCAAAATGCATTTTGTAGTATCAGTGCCATGGCTCCAATCAATATGAACATAGTTTCACACCCTAATACTAAATTTGGAGGAGAAGAGAATATGATCTCTATCCTCGTAGGCCTAGGCAGGGCACCTCACACAAAGGTTATCCTCCCGATCAAACCTCTAATGGTTTCTGACAACCACATATTTGGTGTTGAGTCTATCTAATGTAAACAAGCAAAGACAAAATAAAATATAATAGCGTTGGCAGAATAAAACCAATTAGGACCATTCACCTCTCCATTTGTGATAACCAATCCTCCAAAACATTGATCCCATTCAAGGTTTCCTGGGAGATAGGTAGGTGGAACAAAGAGGGATTTTCATCAGACATAAGGAAATCATTGCCAAAAAAATTGTCACCCCTCACTAATGAAAAAGGTCTAGCAAAATGATTTCTTAGTGGCGTGGTAGAGCCACCAATGTCCTGGCCATGAGACCAAAAGAGAACCGAGTCTTCCTCATTTACTTGCACATTGGCTACAACTCTATAGTTTTCATGTAACTTGAGAATAGCCTTCCACCAATAAGAGTCACATAGGACAATAGCATGAGGCACCACACCATCATAATAAGAAGGAATAATTATGTTTATGTCCCTAGTTGGAGCCCACCCATTTGCCCCTAGTTTCGAAAAACCCTCAGTTGTACCCAAGCGTTTTTTATCCTCTTATGCTTTTGCTCTTTGACTGTCCAACCGTCACTTTGAAAACTTCATAAAAAAATCATATTAACCCAAAAACATGCAAATAAGATATAAAAATGTTCAAAAGGCATCACCTATATGCGCGTGTCATTTGCATTCATGAAAAAAGTGTTGTTTAAGCGCACAAGGTTATTAATATTATTAATGTTACTAACCTAAAAATGTATGAACAACACTTTTGTCATGAATGCAAATGACATGCACATGTAGGTGATATTTTCCACACATTTTGATATCTTACTTACATGTTCCTGATTTAATATGAATTTGTTATGATGTTTCAAAGTGGCGGTCAAACGAGCAAAAGGGCAAAATCATAAGAAGAGCAAATGTGTTCGGGTAGAACTAGGTTTTTTTTAGAAACTAGGGGCAAATGAAACTGGTGTGCCCCAATTAGGGGAACAAATGTGATTAGCCCTAATAAGAAATATGAATAAGAGAGACCTAAGGGACATCAGCTTTATTATAAAATCTATGCATGTGCTTAATAAGCAAGCCTTTGTTCTGAAGCTAAAGATTTATGAAACCCAGTCCCCTATTCACTTAAGGTCTACAAACAAAACTCCATACAACTAAATATTTCTTAGGTCTGTCATTGTTGACACGCCAAAGAGATTGTTTTTCAATTCTTTCCAACTGCTTAATTATGTCGTTATGGATGTGAAAACTGTAAATAAAATATATGGGCATTGAAGACAAAACTAATCTCGACAGTGGCAGCATGGCTCCGTGATTAATCAACGATGAGCTAGCGATAATCTTATCTCAACTCTATCCAGCAGCGGCACTAAATCCTGAAATTTTAGGCCTAGTACCCTGGCAGATGAAGGTAAATGGCATCTTACCATGGAAAAATCATACAAAGCACCCAAACACTGAGCTTCCCATGCATCAACATTCATGGGTACCAAAGAAGATTTGTTTAAATTTACCTTTAATCCAGTGGATGAAGAATACGTACGTAACATTTCTTTCAAAGTAATTAATTATGCATCAACATCAGAGAGTATTAAGATTCTATCGACATAGTAATAAATTATTGGGGAGTCCAAATCATGTGAAGGAATAGGCAATGACAAAAGTCCATCCCGAAACATCTTGTTAACAACTGACTGCAGAAGGTCTGATGTCAAAACAAAGACAGTGGCGACAAAGGGCCCCCTAACAAACTCCCCTTTTTCACTTGAATTGCTTTCATGGTGCACCATTCATAAGCACTAAGATCAAAAGCACTGAAGAAGAAACAGAGGACAAAATCTCTTAAACGCACCTAATCAAATGATCATTAAAGGCATTGACCTTCAGAATATGAAGAATAACATCATGTTCCATGTTGTCAAAGCCTTAGCAAAATATAACTTAAGAATTAATAAAGGCCTCTTAGAATGATTGCATTGATGAATATATTCATGGGCCCATGCAACATAGTTCAAGATAGATATGCACATAAGAAATCCATACTGGGTTTTTATAAATACACTTAAGCATCACTCTCTACAAATGATTATTCAATAATTTTGTGAGAAATTCCAGGCAAGTAGTCAATGAAACAGGCCTAAAATCATTGGGTCCCTCAAGGGGGCAATATTTTAGTAACTAGCTAAATAAGCAAGCCATTCACATTCTACAAGCTAATCTTCCATCATAAAAATCTTGAATCAAACGCAAAAGGTCACCTTAAATGATGGGCCAACATCACTTGACAAAAAGCCCATTGAATCCATCTGACCAACGAGCCCTATCAGGCGGGAGATCCTTAAGAACAACTTCAATCTCCTCCTTCTCAAAGGGTCATGGAAGATCAGTCAACCCATCAACCTAATGCAACTATTCGCGTAGGGAAAAGCCCATATTGATCCCTTGGGCTTGGCCCATACAATCTTTAAAAGAACTCCCACCATTTGCTATGATCAATTACCACCACCTTATCATCAGCCTGAGGCACACAATAGAAATCTTCCTTAATGTATAATAGGCCATAGAATGGAAGATAGTTTTACTCACCCACTTTTTTAAAAAAAAATGGAAGTTAACATGTGACCATTACAAAAAGTTCTAAACGTTTTCCTGATATAGAGGATTTTTTCTAAAATTGCCATGTGATCAGTACAAAAAATTCTATAATGTTTCCATGATGTAGAGAACAAAATTTCATAAAGTTGACCTAACATAATGTAAGATTGTTGTTGCCAAGTTCGCTAATATCATGTGTTTTGAAAGGTTGTCATTTAGCCCTCAATTAAAATATAGTTTCCATGGTTTAGGGAAATAAAATTTCTAAACGTTGCCATGATTTAGAGAACAAACTTTTGACGTTGCCATATGGTCGATACAAAATTTATAAACTTGTGTGATAAAACCAAATCTCTAAGTTACCATGATTTGTATAGTTACCGTGATTTATGTATAATTTCCTTGTTGTATATAGTAACATACCATGAGAAAAAAATTCCTTGGGAACAAACTTATCATTAGAAATACTACCATAACATGTAATGTAGAATTGCCAAGTACAAAAAACTAGAGCTTGCCATCTCACAACCTAACAACAGAAAGAAGTTATCATGTGGCCATTACAAAAAATTCTAAAAGTTGTCATGTGACCATTTCAAAATTTCTAAGTTGCCATGTGATCATTACATATTTTTGCTAATAACCATCAGAAAACTTGATCTACTGCCTCATATATTAGGTTGCATCACCACTTCATGTCGCATTGTATCGCAACCCCGGTGCTTGGAAAACTATAGCACGGCTCGATCAAACAACACGAGAACCCCCTCTCCCCAACAAACCCAAATTCGGGAACAGAAAACAGTCATGGGCTTGACTCATACCTCCACCAATATAGTGCACAACCTCACTGCTTAGATCGGTTGAAAGAAGACGGCATAGGTGTTCAACACACATCGAGTGACAACTCCAACAATGGCGACTCTCAAGACCTCTAGAGAATGCTCAGACGCCACCACCGCTGCATCCTCTTCACCGCTTCCTTTTCATGCATCCTCACTTACTCGTACTCCTTGTCCTTCACTGCATGGGCTTGATCCCCTGCCGGAGACGACATTGATGGTACATACCTATGTTGGATTCCAAAGGATGTGGTGAGCTAGTTAGATGTCGATTGTGAGCAATGGAACTAGCTTGAGACAACTAGCCGCATCGTAGGAGATGAGGAGGCAATGTTGATAAAGCCAAGGTGCAGTACCCACCTTGGATCACGACAACATAAGATGGTGCTTCTCCTCCCCTCCCCCCTGTGGCACAAACCTGTTGGCAGCGTGTACCTCCTCATTGCACGCTCCGCTGCCCCCGCCCTCATTGACCCAATGCCTATGTGTTTTGAAGAGCATATAGCATGCCAACGATTAGTGCCACTTCTTGTGCCAACATAGGAAGTTGCAGGGACCTGTGGCGACGGTCCCATCTATCACTTGTCGGCGTGGGGTTGGGGGTCTCGGAATCACACTTACATCCTGAAGTATGGCTCTCCCCATGTACTTCCGCTTAACTAGGTTAACTATATATGTGGCAT
This sequence comes from Hordeum pubiflorum, assembly GCA_000582825.1. Classification (NCBI taxonomy): domain Eukaryota; kingdom Viridiplantae; phylum Streptophyta; class Magnoliopsida; order Poales; family Poaceae; genus Hordeum; species Hordeum pubiflorum. Next base: position 7,892 of record CBMN010753438.1, read on the forward strand.
GTGGTACTTGTTTCACCATGACTTTACAAGGGCAGATCCAGCAACCAAAAGTTGTGCAAGTGTTGGTTAGGGGCCTAGGGGTGGGGGTGTCACTTACACAAACACATAGTATAAGGTTGAACAAGGAAATCCAATAATTGTTGGTGTCAAGTGGTATGCACGTGCCACTTTTATATTATGTTTTGCAAACAAATCTAACTCCACACGCTACTTCATTCTTCAACCGACTTACCATGGAGCCGACTTTGCGGTGAGCAATCCTCAAATCCTTCAATATTTTTAATCAATACAATTATATAGGGAATTATTAGGAATTTCCACAAAAAAAACGGTGGTTTAAAGGAAAAGATAATTTTCATAATGGCACGCTATTCGCGCGTACGTCCCTACATAGCGACCGAGCGCGTAAAACCCCCTCTCCCCCGGCGCAGCCATTACGTATATTTGGCCCGCCCCATTAGATCTTCCCGGTTTTATTTTTGTGTGCGTTTTTTATTTCATATTTTTTTTCTTTTTTTTTATTTTCTTTCTTTTTATTTTTAGAAATTTCGTTTTGAATTTCTTTTTATTTTTCTATTTTTCTATTTGTCTTTTTTTCTTCTATTTTTCATTTTTTCTAAATCATGAAATTTTTCCGAAATCTGAACATTTTTTGAATTCCTGAACATTTTGTGGTATTTTCAAATTTGCAAACGGTCATTTCAGATTCGCAAACATTTTCAAAAGAATGATTTTTTCAGTTAGCAAAAAAACACAAACTCATGAACGCTTTTTAAATCCTTGAATACGTTTTCTGAATCGATGAATATTTTTTGAATCGACAAACATTTTCTGTAAATTGCGGTACAATTTTTGAAATTCAAAAACATTTTTTTGTTTGACAAACATTTTTGAAATGCATGAACATTTTTTGATTCAACAAACATTATATAATCCATGAACTCTTTTTGTTAGTCCTGAACTTTTTTTGAATTTTGCGAATGTTATATAAAATTCATGAACATTTTCTAAATTTCCAAACATTTGTTCAGTTTCATGGCCATTGTTTGAAAATCATGAATATATTTTTAGCTGCGAGTGCGCCTTTCGCTTCCTCCGAGCGCGCGGCACAAAAATTTGGACCTCCTATTTGACGCATTATGCGCCGGGAAACCACCCCCCTCCCACCTCACCTCGCTCCCCCGCGCGCCCTTCTGAGCCAGCCCGTATGTGGGCCGGGACGTCCCCTCCTCCCCTTTTGTTTTTTCCTGATCTTTTTTTAATCTGGGATAACGTAAAGTTCTAAATTTCAAAAAAGTTGCCAATTTTGAAAAAAAAAACTAAAAATGAAAACAGAAGAAAAAAACAAAAATGAAAGAAAGAGGGAAACTAAAAAAGAAAAGGAAGGAAAACTGAAATAAGAAATAATCAATAAAAATAGAACCGTGGAAACTCCTAAATGGGCCGGACCATACAATGACGCCCATCTGAGGGGGCTACTTGACACCTAGGTAGCTGCTTACTCACGAGCTCATTAGCGCCCGTTGTGGCTATCTATATGAGAGAAACTAGTGGAGGCGCACCCCTTCTGTTGGGGATGTTCCCCACGGTTACGACCCATCTTATGGTACGACCCGGCCAAGAACCTTGCGACGCTATGGGCCACCCCATATCCGGGTCAGGATGATGCTAGAGGAAAGCTGTGAGGCCCATGCCAGATCTGTCAGTAGGGCGGCTCAAGGAGGAGCCCTATGGGCCGGGTTGTGGGGAAGCCCGGATGATAAGCTCCTTGACTTGGGAGGCAAGTTGAGTAGGAATTGGACTAGGATACGGGTGATAAAATGACCTGGATTCCCATGTAAACCTAGGGGCTCAACCTATTAAATAAAGGGGAGCCCCAGGGACGAAAAGGTTAAGTTAGAAACCCTCGAGAGCTAGGTAGCAAGAGCAATACCTTGTAATCAAGATCATGATCAATAAACAATCAAGCACGACGTGGGCTTTTACCTCCTTCGTAGGGGCCGAACCTGGGTAAACTTGCGTCCCTCGTTTCTGATCAACCCCGTTCAAGCGATCACCTAGCAACGATGGCATCACAACTTAGTCTTCTCACGAGGACATCTTCCATGACAAAACCATGACAGTTGGCGCCCACCGTGCGAGTTCTTGGAAGGAGCTCTTCCAGGGGTTGAGAGGTACGCGATCGGCCGGATGACGAAGAGCTGGCGAGGGAAGCGCTACATTGATGCGCAACTTAGGGTCCCGAGGCCGGCTCGATCGACTCAGGGTACCGGGTCCCGTTTGGCAAGATTCATGTCTTTATCGGCGAGATTGGCTGGTCCGCTCTATAGGGAGTTGTCATTGCCGACTCGTTGGAAGTTGCCAGCCAGGTCCAGCCCCGCCAAGTCAAGTAGCATCAGGTCAGTACTTTTGTTGGCTTCATCGGCAGCGCGGCGCAAGAACTGAATCCAGGATCAAACTCGGCGTCAGAAGACGATACTCCTGTTAATTCCGACAAGGAGTTGGTGGGCGACACGGAATCGATTCTCCCGCTTTTCAATGAAAGGCTAGGAGAATACTCTAATGAGGAAGTTGACCCGGAGCCGCACGAGGTGGGCCATCGGGCCGCGGTCTATATGGCTGGGATCCAGGATCAGCCTCAGTATGATGCGCAGGGTAACCTGGTGATGGTCCCCTTGTCAAGCCAGAATCCGGCTCAGCTCATGTTGGGTCAGGTGATGAAAGTTACTATAGCCGCCCTGACAGGTGCCGGCTCGGGCGGCTCAAGAACCCAAGCTTTGGCTAAATTGATGGAGACTTTGTCCGCACTTTTGGCTAAATTGACGTGCAAGCGTCCGACTACTATAGCTGACCTAGAGCACTGTGTACAGCAGGATGGTGAATCCGCTCATCATTGGGAAATACGAATTGCCAAGATAGTTCATTCATCTGACAGCATTACCGCGTTGACGGCGGTCCTCGTTCTAGAGCGGAACTGTCGTTTTCAGCCCTTGGTACAAAAACTTGGGCGTATGAAGCAGAAGGTCAAGGAGATGAGCGATCTGATGGACGTCTTGGCTAGGTATGTCGAGTCTGATAACACCAAAGATACGTCTTCCGATGACGAGAAGTCTGGCAAGGACAAAAAGAACGGTGGCAAGGGTCATCAGAACAATGGCAATGGAAACAACAATCACAACAGCAACAAGTGCAAGAACTTCAAGGGAGGATCAGACCTCATTGCTAACACCAACACAGGTTTCAAGAATCAATGCCAAAACGACAATTTCAAAAAGCCGACATTTTGACCTCGCAATTATGAAAAAGCCCTCAAAGGCCTATGTTCGAAGCACAGTAAACGAGACAAGCCGACCAACCACTTGTGGGAAAACTGTTATATTATGCAGGAATTCAAAAACAACATATTTGGTGGCGGTGACATTGGAGCAGGTCCAAGCGGTCACTCAGGTGGTCATCAAGCCGGCGTGCCTGGAGACGGCTTCCCCAATGCCGGCTTCCAGGGAGGTAACTTCGCAGGTGCTCATGCTCAGGGCCCAGGTTTCACGGGGCTGGAGGCGGCGGCTCGCATAATCAGCGCAATGGCACTGGGAACCAAAACCAGGCCGGAGCATCAGGTTTCCAGAGCAACCCCCAAATAGTTAAATTGTGGACAGTATCATGTTTTCCCTACCAATACCAGCAAATGGGACAGGAAGGTTCAGCGACGTGCGGTCAATGCGACAGTGCGAGCTGTTCCGGAATATCTCAATTGGTCTAACTATCCTATTATTTGGAGTCGAGCAGATCATCCTCCTCGAGTTGATAATCCCGACAGTCTTGCCATGATGGTGGCGCCTCAAGTTGGTGGCTACATACTAACCAAAGTATTGATGGACGGTGGCAACAATATCAACATCTTATATTAAAATACCTTCAAGCGGATGAATCTGTCAGAAAGCCTAATGAAGCCTTCATCCATGGTTTTTCATGGTATTGTTCCAGGCAAATCAGCTTATCCCATTGGACAAATTGCTCTTGAGGTCGCCTTCGACACTGAATTCAACTTCCGTTCAGAATTTTTGACTTTTGATGTGGTCAAGATCAAGAGCCCCTACCATGCACTGTTTGCGCGCCTGGCATATGCACGGTTCATGGCTAGACCGTGTTACGTTTATCTGTAGCTCAAGATGCCTGGGCCTGATGGAACCATCATAGTACATGGGGACCGGAAGATAGCTATCGAATGTGAAGAAGGAGATGCCACTTACGCTGAGTCAACTTGTGCAGCTGAAGAGTTAAAGTTCTATGAAGCCAATGTGGACCCTGCAGACATGACTTTTCTTAAAAAACCAACCATTGAGTCTGAGTTTGTGCTTAAGTTCAAGTTAACATGTGACACCATGCAAATGGATTTTACCCCTGGTGATTCATCGCAGCAGTTCACCATTGGGGCAAACATGGATCCTAAATAGGAAAGTGTGCTCATCGAGTTCATCCG
>CBMN010753449.1:0-10780 GCA_000582825.1 Hordeum pubiflorum
AGCACGAGGAGGAGGGGGAGTCGGGGGAGGAGGAGCCGCCGCAGAAGAAGCGGGGCAGGAGGAAGAGGGTGCCGCGGGACCCGGCCACCCCCGCCACCGGCAGGCCGTCCAGGGAGCGCAAGACGGTCGAGCGCTACGCCGAGCTCACCCCGCGCTCCACCCCCGCCAAGAAGTCCGCCGCCATTCTCCAGGTCAAATCCCCGCTCTTCCCCCTCACACCCCCCTCCCTCTCCGCGCGCTCTTTTCCCTCCCGATCTGTGGCGCCTCCCATGGCGGGGCTGTTATTCTCAGCCCACACCGGGTCGCTGTGACGGCGCCGCGCCGAGAATAGATGTGGCTCTTCCTTGGGCGCGTCAATCTATGGCTTGCTCGTTTGTTCATTTGCTGATTCGTTCTTGCTGCTTCCGGTGTTTCAGGGCTCTGGGACGAAGCTCAAGGAGATCCCCAACGGTAATTTCTTGCCCCTGAACCATGTATTGCTTTTCCTGCCTGTACTGCTAGATGTACCTGTTTTGCCTCGTGGAGTCATTGGCGCCGTTCATGATCCACTTCTTTGCCTGCTCTAGTGATAACCTGTTGCTATGCTTTTTAATGGTCCATGGACTGGTTGAAGTCTCCATTTTTCTGGATATATCTGGTGTACCAGAGTTATTCATAAAGAAATTTGCTTAGAAACTACTTTTGTAGGAAGAAATAACATGACAATGAATGGATCAGGCTGTCATCCAAAAGATCCTGTCCTTGTTTAGCCCAGGGGTCGTTTCTGATAGAACAATAGATAACACACATCGACTGGCAGAGTTCTCTTCGCTTAGTCCAAGGTCTATGTGCGGTGACATTGTAAATGACTTGTGGATCTCTTTATTCAATTATCTTTGCACATCCCTAAAATTTACTGGCATATTTCAAAGGACTGTATAAGCAGAATTGTGCGGTATTTGTTATGAGTAATCTCCATACAGCCACCTAACCTGTTTTCCAAGTGCAGTTTTCTGGATCTTGGGTTACTGCTGCTGCTTGTTTTTATTTCTGGACTTTAGGTTAACGCTACTGCTTGTCAATGTTCATAACTTGCTTCCCTTGTTTTTGATTGTTCTGATTTTCGTCTTGCTCAGTTGTCCAGTATACAATTGAAGTTGTTACTTGTGTTTTAGTTAGTGTCGGATAAATAAAGACATTATGGACTCTTCATCTTGTAACTGCATTGCACAGTTTATCATTCTGGGAATAGCTACCTCCTAATCCACAGATTGGACTAATAGTTTGTTTCCTTAGTTTTCTTCAAACTAACCAAGAGAAAGGCGGATGACAATCTTCAGAATCTTCATACTTTATTGTTCGGGAGAAAATCAAATGTGAGGCTTCTGCATTGTCTTGCTCTAATTTAACCTGTTACATGCTTGTTTTATTAACTGTCTGTTTGATTCTCTGCAGGCCCATTTCTTGAAAAGAAACATATCCCAGTTTTCTGGTTTTGTTTGGACTGACAATCCGGTGAGTTTTTGTGATGATGCTGTGCTGCAATACATGTTATTTGTTTTTTTGTCTTAATAGATGTCCTTGTGTAATTTTGATTAGGAAAAGCAAAGGAACAAGGTAAAAGATAAGCTTGACAAGATGAACAAGGAGAAGTTGCTAGACTTTTGTGATATACTTGATGTTCAGGCCAAAAGTACTTCAAAGAAGGTTAATTTGCTTCACCACATGTTTGCAATGATCTAAGCAGTGAAGTCTCTAGTAACAGTATTTTGCTGTATTCAGGAGGAAGTTTCTGCCAAATTGCTGGAGTTTCTGGAGTCTCCTTGCATTACCAGAGATGTTGTTATCAGTGATGTGAAGGTATGATTTTTAATTAATGCAGATCTTGCTCTTCCACATGGGACTGCAAACTGAATTTCATAATCCTAATCTTCATCATTCCAGAAAGGGAAGAAGCGCCGCAGGAAGTCTAAAGGAACTAGCCAGGCAACGGCTGAAGGTGCTTCTGGAGAGAAGGTAATAACCTGCCGTGCTGATGACAGCTTAAAGTGCCTTTTTTTCTTCTAGAATACACACAAGCATGTGTATTGTATATTAGAAAGGGTGATATGCCCGTCCACTGATTACATGTGAGGGGACTACTCACTGCCTACCTGCCTTGTCAATTCTGCTAAGAATGTTACAACATCCCTTTTATACAAACCTGCATCTACCCATAAAGTGCCTTTTAACCTTGGTTGTTCTGCCAGAAAACCCATTTATCATGGAATGCCTTCACCTGTGTCCTGATGTCTGGTGCTCTGTTGGCTGCATCTGAAAAATTTATAAACTGCTCATTTTTCCTTGAGTTGTCATACATTTCTGATTACCATTGTGAACTATGTAGAAATTGCAAATTTGACATTACTGCTGTACTTATCCCCTTGCACTTGCTAGCTTCCTTTGCTGATTATTTTCAAAAAGAGAAAATTGATGATATGTTCCTAAGTTGATATGTAATCTCCATGTTCCCACTAGTTGGAGGTAAACCTTCCAAGTATCCCTAGGGTTGTGCCAATTGATCAAATCCCATCTTAAGAATTACTTTTAGTTTAACCATCAGGCATTGGAAATGGCTGCAATTCCTGTAGTTGATTTGGGTCTCTTTAGTCTACTCTCTCTCTCCCTCTCTCTCTGTAGCTGTCTATCTGCAGCACCAACATAGTGGCAGTGAAGGTTTACTGCAATTGTTTCTTTTCTTAATGTTAGAAGATGACTGTTTGTTATTGGATGTTTCTGACTTTTTAGAATGATCTCTCTTGCAACTCACTCTTTAAAGAATGAAATTGACAGTGTTATCCTTGAAGAACCATAAAGAACAAACCATCTTTAGGACAAAAAAATTCAGTTTTAATAACAAGTGACAAGGATGTATGCTGTATACTATTCATGGAAGAATGCCTGTCCATGGATGAGAATCTCATTCATTACGAGTCCCCAAGTCCTTGGGCTACTAACTTCTAAGTTCAAATAGTGATTTAATCTTGAGGTTCCTTCAAGGACATTCTGCTTGCAAGGGACCTGCACCAGCAGTGTGACACCTCCCTTAGGTACCCTCATATGTGTTGCTGGTAGTGGCTGGTTTGTGCATAGCGGAGAGGCAGTGAAAAATGTAGCAAAGTATTATTCTGATTGCCCATGGTTATTTGCTCATTTCTCAGCCTGAATGGCTCAATGGGATTCAAATAAAAATAAATAATTCTAGATGGCCTTTTATTGATTGTCACATTAACAAGGGATATTTGAGAGGTTTTCACTCAACTAGTGAAAAGTGACAGTTTAGTAACATCTTTAATTTTAAACACACTGAAAAATTAAGAAGCTATACCTGGAAATCTATGGTAATATGTTTGCATTTTTAAGAATATCGACATTAATATTGGCTGTCTATGCATCTTGATCACCAGCATTTTTAGCTGTTAAACCTGGAAACCCTAAGCATCTTTCTCAGTGTTCCACCTAGTTATTTGAAAAACATGTTAGAAGAGTTTTGTTCCTGTACCTCCCCCCCCCCTCTTAAAAGTTTGCATGAATCTTACAATTACTTAAAATGCCATTGTCATATCAGCTGCAGATTAAATGCATTGAATAGATTGATTTGGATACAAAAGACTATTATGCTTTTTGATTGAAGGGGTACCTTGTAATCTCCACCTTCAATCTGCATCCAAATCCGTAAACTTTTCTATGGGGGTGTACCGAAGCAAAGTTCATGTTATAATATATTCTTTTGGAGCCGAACATAGATGTTGCCTGCCTGAATAAAAATTCTGTTTTTTTTTCTGAAAAAGTCCATGTACAAATATACATGTATACAGCATATGTGCAAAATTTCATAATAATATATGTTCATATGTGGTGTACACAAAAACAAATCTGTATGTCAAGATGTTTTTTTTAGTTTTGGGGCCATAAAAATGTGATTTTTGTTGTTGCTTACAAATTACCATATTTAATGAAAACCAACAGTTCTTGACACATTTCTAGGTTTTCCAAGGGAAAATTCGATTTTTAAAAAAAAATTAGATCTTATTTTTTTTTCAATATAGTGGCCTCGAAGAAATCTGGGAGCCAAAAATTCTCACTCACTTTGATGCTCAACCCTATCTTGTATTTTCTTCATGCTCTCTTTCTGTACTCCATAATTGTTGGTACCTTTTTTTTACTGGACTAGAGAACCACTAATATTTTGCTTCTAGTTGACTTTGTTGGTACCTTTCTTGGAGATCTTATTATGTTAAATTTCACAAAAACAGTTAATTGTCCTAGGACTTTCTGCAGCAGTTATTTGTAATTACTGTTTGTGTGTAGTACTTCAATTGTGATGTGGTTTTATGTACAGAAAAAGAGGAAGAGTCGGAAACAAGCAGTTGAGGCTGAAAAAGAGAATGATGATGGAGATGATGCTGGTCCTGCTGATTCTGAGGACTCAATGGGAGAAAGTGATGAGGACTCTGAAGTGAAAGAAGATGTCAAGAGTGATGAAGAGCCTGAAGTGACACCAGTTAAGAAAAAGTCAAAAGATGATAAACAAGGAAAGAAGGAAGCTGGATCGAAGGCAAAGGAAAAGGATGCATCCGTAAAGAAGACTCCCACTAAATCTGTAAAAAGCGTGTCAAAGCCAGATGTGGAGTTGGGGAGCAAAAAGGCTGTCAAGAGAACACCAAAGAATTCAACAAAGCAAAGCAAAACACCTGTAGACAAGGCCAAGAAGAAGGTTGCAAAACCGAAGAACGATGATGGAAAAGAGAGCCAAAACAACAGTAAGGCACGCAAGAAGCCAGGTCCCAAGGCATCCGGTGAAAATAAAGGTATGAGATCTTGTACCCATGCAGAAAATCCACAATAATTCAACTGTCTTACACCTATTTAATTTTAGTTCATTTTGGATCATCAGAGAGTTTATTTGTTCTCATGAAAAGACTGATCTGATGTTGGTTGACTTAACTTTGTTCTGGTAGGATTATTAGAAGTCACACTTATGAATTGTTCTAACAGCTTCCAGTTTGAGTTCCAAGTTATGAGTTGCTACTTAGAAAGCTGGTATAACCAATGCTTCCATCAATTCCAGGAAAAGGCAAGGTGGCCCCAACCACTAAACAATTGCATGCTGTTGTTAGTAACATATTGAAAGAAGTGGACTTCAATACGGTATGCAGATGCAGATTATTATGTTATGTTGTGTTAATATTGCATGTTTTTTGGTCCTTTATCATTCTGACCTGGCTACATTACCTTACCTTCATGTAGGCAACTCTGGCAGACATTCTCCGGAAATTAGGTATCCTTTTCTTGTCATTTTCTGAAGTTTCATTGTAGTAAAAGTCATTGGAAGTTATGATGAACACAATTGTCTGGTCTAATGAATGCACTGACATTTTTCTGTTGTGATTTTTGCTGTCACCTCAGGAGACCACTTTGACATGGACCTCATGGATAGGAAGTCGGAGGTGAAGCGCATCATAGAGGAAGTGATCAACAGCATGTCTGACGACGAAGGTGAGGAAGAAAATGAGGAAGAGGATGCAGAAGAGAATGGCAAGAAGGAAGAAGATTCAAAGGAGGATCCTGATGAAGAGGAGGATGAGAAATAAGCTGAGCCGGCCTGACGAGATGCGATTGGACCGACCTCCTGTATTTGTCGAGTGTTCTTCTTGGTTGCTGGGGCTGTCTTGGCCTGTACAATGGTGGCACCGCAACAACCGTTTTGGTAGCCTGGGTAATGCTAGATTGTTTGTTAGCCATCTGGTTGCGCCCTGCATGCCTACCTGGTTGTTGTGCTTGACTTGTGGTGTTATTGACATGTAGTGCTAGTTGCCGGTCATGTACAATAGCTGTTTGGTCATATGACGATGTTTCTTTCTTAGGTAGCTAGCCCTGACTGTAATTTGCAGCATGCATACTTGTCCGTGTTATGTTCCTTGCATTTTATCCATGTAAAACAGTTGTATTCTTGTGGATTTCCTGCTGGCGCTGTCTGCATTTCGTGCCTTTCTCACCATGTGACAAATGCAATGTGTCTTTGGTTGATGTGTTATGACTTATGAGCTAGTATTTTTGCTGTGGCATTTTTGAAGTTGATAGAGGGTCTGACTGTTCTGTTTGAACGGGGAATGCGCCAAATTCATTCAGTTCAAATGAATGGTACATAATGAATTACGGCCATCAATGATATGCACAATGACAAGGGCCCTGATGGCTTCACCGGAATCTTCCTCAAGAAGTGTTGGAGCATCATCAAGTATGATATTATGCGGGTTATTCATCTCTTCGAAAACCTTCACGGCTCCAATCTTCGGCTAAATTCTGCAAATGTTGTGCTGCTACCTAAAAAAGATGGGTACCCGATGAAGAGGGCCTAACAAAAAGGATGGGATCTCGGACTACTGACCTATTAGCCCCATCCATGCAATTGCGAAGATCATTGCCAAAATTCTCACAAACCGCCTTCGCCCACACATGGACTCCATTGTCTCCAATGACCAAAGTGCCTTCATAAAAGGAAGAAGTATTCATGACAACTTTATGCATGTCAGGAACCTTCTGCGTCGGTTGCACAAAAACAAAACGCCCTCACTTCTTTTCCAGTTGGACATCCGCAAGGCCTTTGACTCTGTGAAATGGGAATACCTCGTTGACCTCCTACAAAGAAAAGGCTTCCCCAACAAGTTCAGAAACTGGATCACCGCGCTCCTTGTCACCTCTTCATCCCGTATCCTATTGAATGGGGTGTCTGGCACTCCTATTCACCATGGAAAGGGGCTACGACAAAGGCACCTCCTTTTTGTTATTGCTATTGAACCGCTCCAACATCATCCTGACTTGGCCACTCGCAAGGGGTTGCTTTGCAAAGTCCGAGGCCATGGCACCACCATGAGAACCTCTCTTTATGCGGATGGCGCGGCGGTGTTCATGGCACCCATCAAGAGAGACATTGATAACCTTGCCGGCACTTTGGACTGCTTTGGAAATGCCACCAGTCTGACCACCAACTTCCACAAAAGCTCGGTCGTTCCTATTAGATGTCACCACCTCAACCTCGAACCCACCCTTCAAAATCTACCAGCAAAAAGAATATCCTTCCCCATGAAATATTTGGGTCTTCCTCTATCGATTTGGGAATTAAAGAAAGTAGACTTCCAGTTCCTTGAAGATAAGGTGGTGGCCAAACTTATTCCATGGGATGGCAACAACATCACCGCTATTGGTCGCACCTCCTTGTTGGTTTACTTCATCACATCTCTCCACGTCCCATTGAGCACCCTGCATAACACAAGGAAGCTTCAACGCGCTTTTCTGTGGTCTCGCTCAGCCAAAACCAATGGAGCAAAATGCAAGGTCGATTAGGACTTGGTTTGCCATCCCTACGAGCATGGAGGCCTTGGCGTGCTAAACACGGTCAAATTCGCGCGGTCCCTCCGCTTGCATTGGATATGGTTTGAGTGGCGGGGCCATCCAAAATGTGGGTGGGCTTGTGCAACCCATGTGACGAAGATGATTACAATTTTTTCTATGCCTCCACCGTTATCACCGTTGTGAATGGGGCTAAAACCCCCTTCTGGGGTGCACCTTGGGTTCATGGCCGGAAACCGAAAGATATTGCGCCACTCATCCACGATGCATCCACAAGAAAAAATTGGAAGATCAGGGAAGCACTCAATGAGGGTGCATGGATCTCCAAAATCAGGATGACCATCAACTTCACTATGGCTCACATCCACCAATTTGTGGAGCTTTGGATGCTTATTTCAGAATTCCCCCTAGAGGAGCATGCGGAGGACGAGACCTCTTGGAAGCACACTACAGATGGCAAATACTCGACGACGTCTGCTTACTCAGCGCAATTCTTCAGAACCTTCTACTCTCCAATGGATCACACAGTGTGGAAAGTCCGGGCACCGCCCAAGGTGAAGTTATTCGCATGGCTCGCCATCCAAGATCGGATTTGTACAACTGAACGCCTAGCACGTCGAGGATGGCCGAATTGCCATCTTTGCCCTCTCTGCAAACAGGAGCCTTGAGTCTGGGCCACACCTCTTCGTCAAGTGTCGTTTCATGCTTTGCCTTTGGAATTTGGTCAACGGGTGGTTAAACCTCGACAATCTTGACACTTCAACATGGCAGTTTTAGGGCTCCATTAAGGATTGGTGGGTGAGCCAATCGAGTTCGAGCACTCCCAACAGGAAAGCCATGGCATCCCTCACCATTCTCATTGGATGGGCCATTTGGAACAAGAGGAACATCCGCATTTTCCGCAACAAGAGCATGACACTCCCAATTCTGCTAAACAACATAAAGAGTGAAGCCCTCACTTCGTACTATTATGCCGGGATAGTAACACCACTTTGTACTTGCCGGGCTCGTGTATTAAAAACTCTATTCTCTCTTAATTAATATACGTGGCAAATCTTTTGCCTTGGTTTCACAAAAAAAGGACAAGGAGTATGCCTGTGAGCTGAACCACCAGAGAAAACTAAAAATATTCGGAATGGTGGCATGGGGATGATTAGTACACTCAGTATCTCCTGGATAGGACGATGCAAAGAGTTATTATATTGAAGTACAAAGTCGTCAAGGAGGAGCAAACCTTGTTGCTCTAGCAAAAGTTCAGCTAAAAAGGAGATGCATATCATCCTCCTGTAGGTCACACCCGGGCCTTGCGAAGGAGCCTCCATGCGAAAGCTTGGACCCTTGGCGCCATGTGAGGAGCCAGGGAAATATTTAGACTTGAGAAGGAGGTGGGAGAGGCAGCAATTCTCCAGACAGTAGAAAGAATAAGACTCTGATTCATAGCCCGTAGGTTTCCGGTACCAATCCTTCCTCATGTGTGGATGTGCACATGTCTTTCCAAGCTCTGAGACAAAGGCTTATCGAGGAGCTAACCATTTTTATTACTCCCGTCATGCCGATGTTGTTGTGTGTGATGACACTGATAAGGCCGTGTTGAATCGACCGTTGTAGGCTACTTTTGCAGCTCAATTGGTGTTGTTTCGCTCGCAGATTGAGGACGTGGTGGCTGAGGTAATCCAACCTGTGCATGAGGAGGTTTCATCCTTCAGGCTCTGGTTAGAGCATGTTGCCGGCTTGGACCCTGCTCAGGTGACCTCCATTGACATGGGGCTAGATGACTTATTCGGTCCTTGCTCCCCCGTGCATCGCACCTTGTCACCATATTCAATGGTGTCATTTGATTGTGGCCTGTCGTGCACTTTATGAGGATTGTTGTGCAGCTTATGAGGAGAAAAGAGGCTTGCCTGTCGTAGTGTGCTCCGATACGATGCAGAATGTGGATTTACCTGAGGATGGCACCGAGGTTGCCCTTGTGGAAGACCAGACTGAAGCTACGATTGGGCAAGCATGTGCTTCATCGACGAAAGTGGTGGAAATGCCTCCTTGTCTGGAGCATTTGGAGGTGGACTCCTTGGCAATCTCATGTGTGGGACATGTATTATCTCTGTCATGTGAGCAACTGAAGGCCCTCGAGTCCATAGGGTTGGTGGTTCATGTGGTTGATGATATCGTGTCGGTGGTTCCGATTGATGATGTTGATGCGGCCGGTGAGTTGGTGCCTACTCCTTGGAGCATCTTGGTTGACGTCAACTACATCAAAAAATACAATGAGTTTTACGAGTTCCTTGACAAATGGGTGGCTGATCAGCCTGGATCTGACAAGACAAGTGGTTGCCTCCCGAAGGAGAAACCAAATAGGGAGAAGTCAAAGAAGAACAAAAGCAAGAAAGGTGGCGCCATCCGAAAAACGTCCGCGATCTCATGATGGAGGGTGCTCCGTTTGCTCTCAATATTCTTGGCAAGAGTTCCGTAGTGTTCTGCATGTGTCGAGGGTTGTAGTTGTTGTGTGTTGGAAGGGCCGCCTATGCGGTTCCGGTGTTCGTGCTTTGTGAGTTCTCTTATGGGTTGTTTGTATTGGTTTTCGCCTATTTTTTCCTAAATTAACTGGGCAACTCTCTTCTTGTTAATTAATCAATGAGGCAAATCTTTTGCCTTCGTTTAAAAAAAGTTGCAGTGACAAGGACAAGCTTAGCAACAAATTACTAGCAGTAACTTGTGTCTTAACTGGCTACAATATGAACTTTGTTCCCTTAGTTTTTATCTCTTGTAATAATTCTCAATACTTGAACCACCACAAATCTTGGCTTTCTCAGTCTGCAAGTTATTAAAGCCTCTCGAAGCCATGCAAGGAAGTAGGGACGCCGATGATGGTCTGCATACAGCTAGCACGTATGCTGGTTTCTTCTTTGGTGTAGCGCGCTAAGAGCATTTCTAACCGATCCCCTATCCGGTGTTAGAGGAGTAAAACGTCGCTTTCACTCCTCTAATGCCCACCTAACCGAACCCCAACCGGTCGTAGTAGAGAAAAATTTATCCTCTGGCCTGCATCGCCCACCTACATTTACTCTAACGCTTGACGGTGGAGTAAAAACTCTGCCTGCTCACTCTCTCTTCCCACTCCCGCCTCTCCTCCTCCACCACCCTATCACCGGCGCCTCCTGATACGTCTCTGACACTCTGACATATATATAATTTTGATTATTTTATGCTATTATATTATCAATCTTGAATACTTTATATGCAATTACATGCTATTTTATATCATTTTNNNNACTAACCTATTAACTCAGTGCCCATTGTCAGTTTCTGTTTTTTGCCTGTTTTTGGACTTNNCAGAAAATCAATATCAAACGGAGTACAAATTGGATAAAAATTTACGGGAGTTATATTTGGACCAAAAGAGACCCAGGAA
>CBMN010753450.1:0-16355 GCA_000582825.1 Hordeum pubiflorum
TGAGTACCAAACCGACTCGTACAATGTATTCGATCCCAACTCGGAACCNNCTTGCCTCTCCGGGTAATCCGGCCCCGGGCGGCTTACCCGTCCGGGTCGCATACCGTCTTCTGTCTTGGGCCTTTCGTCTTGGGCCCGTCTTGCTCTGTCCAGTGAACCGGCCTGCGGCCTGGCCTTCGTCTTCGAGCCCACCTTAAAGGTCCTTTTGATTATGAGTCGCCAGGTATGACCCGGCCCCTCCTGGACGGGTCTTACCATGGGGTTATATCCCCAACAGTTTCTCTTTGTGTATTTTGAATTTGGATCTGAAATTTTTAGGGGCTGTATACATATGTGTTGTGAACATTCACATTTTTTTTGGATTTTTTTGAAACATTTAAATTTGACTTTTTTAAATTGGTATCATGGGAGCATGAAAGTTGGTGGTATCACCTGATATTCACCTCTCGCGCGTACTAGGCGCCAGCCGGCTGTTCCCTCGCGCGGAACAGCCGGGTCATGATTCCAGAGCTGTCTGTCGGATCCTGTAGCCGCGTTGCAAAGTAGGACACCCATCCACGTGGGTGGAGCCCAACACTGCTCAGCGTTCTTTTTCTTTCTCTCAGTGATGAGTATTCAGCTCTAGCTCTCACGTGGGCTCGTGGCTGCCCATGCGCGGCGTTTCAGGGTGTGTTTGGTTGCATTCTCATCTCGGCATAGTTGTTTCCTGTTCGTGCATGCTTATCTCAGCACCCTTCTTCATGCAAGTGTGGACTCATGCACCCTTCATACACTCTATCAAACACTCAAAAGTGGATTGAGAAGGGAACTTTTGGGCTCATGCACCCTTTGTGCATCCTACGAAACACACCCTCACACGCTGCAACGGGGCCAGGGCCGTTAACTAAGCAACCCTTGCAACATGTTCTGAAAAAGGCAAATTATTTGCAGCAATATGAGTGTATACAACATGGTCGTAAGCATTTTTTTTGTTGCGTGTCAAAGTCCATAATAAAGTATTACAAATATTTTGAATGTATATATATGCAACAACCTAATTCATTGCGACTTTTTTTTCACAAAATAATGGCAGCCATACCATCACCACGCTTACAACACCATATCGCCTTTGTCTCCCCTGCAGCAGCGGTGCCGCTCCGTCACAACATCGCCAGCCTATCCATCGTAGTGTCGCCGATAGTCGTCACAGCATTAGCATCGCTTGCGGCAAACACCGGTCTCGCCTGCCACCGGCCTTTGCAGCAGATCGCGATAGCACTGCTCCTACCCTCGCAGTAGCGCTTACAGCAAAGGCCGGCCGCGTCACAGCACGCTTCGTCGCCGAGGCCTTCGAAGAATTGCCGAAGCATCGTGGCAGGCCTCATCGCCGCGTCCTCAAAGCATTGGCGCGGCCGTTGAAGCACGCGTCGACGAATCGCCACGGTTGTCCACGTCGTCGTGGTCGTTGAAGCATTGTCACAGCCACTGAAGCATGCCTCGCGGCATGGCCGCGGCCGTCGATGCCGTCGTGTCACGCGTCATCGCCACGGTGATGCGTCGTGGTTGTCGAAGCATCGCCACAACCATTATATTGAAGCACGCCTCGTAGCATGGCCACGGCCGTCGATGCAGTTGAGACACTCCTTGTTGCCATCCTCATCGAAGCATCGCCGCACCGTTGAAGCACACCTCTTAGCATCACTGCGGCCTTTGATACAGCCGAAGCATTGTAGCAGCGGCCCGGCCTCGCAACACTACGCTCTGGCTTGTAGCAGTGTCGGCCCCGCCTTGCAGCAGCAAAAAAAAAAGACAACGACTGGCATTGTAGCATCACCCATCCATCTTGCAGCATTGCCGACCGTCCTTGCAGCGTCCACATGGTCGGCCGACCTTGTCGCATGTCTGGTTGGCAACGTTAATATTAACAATTTTTGTTGCATCGTGTGGCTATTTTTGCAGTATAGTGGTCTGGCTTGTAGTAGTTGTGGTGACCGACCTTGCAGCGTCTCACGCCTAGCATGCAACATTGAGCGTCCGACTTGCAGCAACGCGTCTGGACTTGCAGCGTCGCCTGGTTTTGCAGCATGGCGGTACATTTTTGCAACAGAAAAAAATAGTGCCCAGCTTTCAGCATGGAGCGTCTGGCTTGCAACAACATTGGTCGGTCTTGTTGCGTCGTGTGTCCGACTTTGCAGCGTCGTCCAACCTTGTAGGCTCACGAGTACAACTTGCATCAGCTCAAAAAAAAAAAAACCTTGCAGCATTTCGCTCGGCCAATTTTTGTATGCAATAAATCTCCACTTGGTCGTAGCAAAACCATTGAGAAAAGAAACATGACGAAGAACAAAAGCATAGGCAGCTCCGGGGTAGATTTCCCTCTTGTGCTAGTTCTGTGACATCTTTGTTCACAGAAAGTTGTGGCGAGGGTATCTTCTAGTACTACTCTAAGTAGGCATGGCGGCAAGCCACTAAGTAGCATGCCATGCACGGGAGTGAAAAGACAGACATGGCCAGGGATAAGGCAGGGGCCATGGAGACATGATGGTTGTGCATCCACACGCGGCAAAATTCAGTGTTTTGACCTTTTTTGGATCTGACCCCATTTTTAAAAAAAATCAGGATCTGATCCTTTTCCTATTGCCAACGCCGGCGGTAGGTTTAGATAGCCTACCGCCTGGGTGTCCGGCGGTAGTTTTAGATAGCCTACCGCCTGGGTGTCCGGCGGTAGGGTACCGCCAAGGACACCCAGCCGGTAGGCTATCTAAATCTACCGCCGGGGATGTTGGCTGTAGGAAATGGATCAGATCCCCATTTTTTTTTTAAAAGAGGGGGGTCAGATCGTGCTGAAGTTTTTAAAAAGGGTCAAAACACTGAATTTGGCCTCCACACGCACGTACAAGGGAGAGTGCTGGGCTAGTACGCACTGTATCGCGCGTAGAATGAAGCAGGATGGGACGGCATGCTGCGCAATGGACGACTGCTGTGGGAGCTGGGACCACGGACACATAGCGATTGGAACTCTGAAGAATATACTAGGCATGAACGGGGACCACTCAACTGAGACAGCTTCATATGCACGACTGGGCGCTGTTTGGGTCACCTTCACGCGCGGGACAGGAGGCGCCACGCACCGTACGATCGAGAAGGATCAGACGGCGGACGAGGCAGTCACTCGTGCGGTTGTTTACATCCGGCTGTTTAGAATCAGTTTCCTACGATGATAGGTCGTATTAGGAAAGGTTTTGTAAACGCTAGTGATTCCTGCCGGCCGACCGATCTGGCGTTCGTTCGGTCGCGTCGTGCGTCGTTGGATCGGGGGACCAGATCTGACTCACGCTTTGGTGTACTCTTTACGGACGCATGCGTCCCCGGCTGCGCACCACTTTCTTAGCCACTCATTCCCTTTATCTGTTATATCTAACGAAGACGGGAAAGTGTTATTGTGAGCTCAACCTCACTACAGCTCGGGTGAACAGTAATTCCTAAAAAATACTAAAAAGAATAAAAAAAATCTGAATTTTTTTCACAAGAAACTTTGATGTTGTTTGTACATGCGTGTAAATTTTCACAGTGAAATCACATGGGTGGAAGGCGTGGCAAAAAAAACAAAATCAGTGCTTCAAAATGCTTTCGAAAGTAGCATTTTCGGAGCATTGATTTTGTTTTTTTTGTCACACCTTTCACGAATGTGATCTCATGATGAAAATTTGCAAGCCCTTAGAACATTTGTCAAAGTTTACCGCAAAAAAAAATCAGAATACTTTGAATTTTTTTATTTTTTTTTCGATTTTACTATTCATCCGAGCTCATTCCAACGAGCTCGAGTTCACATACTCCATGTCCACGAAGACGCGGCCTCTCTCAGCCACTCATTCCCTCACCTACCTTCCTCCCATGGTTCTCCACTGAAGTCTCAGCTGCCGCCATGGATGGTTTGTTGTCCTCCGCACGCGTGAGACTACAGCCCTACAAGGTTTGCTGCAAGTCGGCGACGGCGTGCTGGAACCGACGAGTCCGGTGCTGCAACCATAGTAGTCTTTTTGATACGACCTGCGACAAAAATTGCTACAATCATTCATGGCTTAGCTGCGACCCGCGACGGCGGCGATGACGACTTTGCTGCAACCGTGTCGGCTTTTGCTACGACCACCGTGTCGGCTTTTGCTATGACCGGCGACGAAAATTGTTACAACCATTCATGGCTTTAGCTGCGACCAGCGACGACGACGACGGGGATTTGCTGCAACCGTCGTCGGCTGTTGCTACCACCGATGATGAAATTGCTACAACCATTCAAATGCGATGCCGGGTGGCTATCGTTCGCGGAAATCTGGAGGAAAAGTTGCGACCAGCATTCACGGAAGCTGCGACCGTGCTGCGGCGATGCTGGGACCGGCAGCCGGGATGTTGGGACCGTGTTCGCAGCGAGCTGGAACCAGCACGACGGCAAGCTGCAATCGAAGGCGCCAGTTGTTGCAACCGACTCTGCGGAGAGCTGGAACCAGCACGACAGCGGCGGACAAGCCGATGGTGCAAGCCCACGGGCGCCGGCTGCAAGCTGCGTTAGTGGTGGGTTGGAGGTGCACGATGCGCCGGCGCAAGGCACCCCGGCGTTGGTCTTTTTTTTTCGATGCACATGTACAAGGTAGAACCGGAAACGTGAGTCTTTTTTTTCAGTGCACACGCACAAAGATGCAAACAGGAGAATGAGCAAGCACATCGAGTCTTTTTTTTAGATACACACGTACAAAGATGCAAAGAGAACGAGCAACTACAACTAGTATTTTTTTTATGCATTAGTACACAAGATGCAACCGCAGCGAGTCTTACTTGTTTTTTATACGCATGTACAAAGGATACCGGCCAATGCTAGGCGCCGCTGCTAGGCGACCGGCCGAAAATTAGGCCGGTCGGCCGGCTCCTAGCGTCGCCATTTTGTAAACCCGCTTTGTACCGGGTTGCGTCGTGTTGGGTCTGTGTTGTGTTGGACGCGAATTGTATCCCCTATATAAAGCAATGAAAAGGAGGCCGAAAAGCAGCTACAGTTGCTGCACCAAATTATCTTCTCCCTCGTTCGTTTGCTAGTGTTTGCTTAGCTCCAATTTGCATCGAGTTTTGTAGATCGGTTTCGGCTGAGATCCATCAGAGCCGCCATTGGCATTGGATTGACCTGGTCCTGCAGGAAAATTACGGTGTCGCAACATTTTCTCCTCCCGACACCACCAAAAAATATTTAAAATTCGTCGCGACAATTTCTTCCGTGACTCTGCCAAAAATTAATCCAACAATCATTGCAACATTCAAACATGCTTCGAACATACACAT
The DNA here is from genome assembly GCA_000582825.1 of Hordeum pubiflorum. Taxonomy (NCBI): domain Eukaryota; kingdom Viridiplantae; phylum Streptophyta; class Magnoliopsida; order Poales; family Poaceae; genus Hordeum; species Hordeum pubiflorum. Next base: position 5,305 of record CBMN010753450.1, read on the forward strand.
GCAAGAAAAATATTTTGGGCATACAATAAAGGGACGGTAGGCGTAGCCAAGCGACAGGCAGCATGTATCGGGCCCCCTCGCTAACCGTCCGATTGAGAGGCACCTCACTCTCGGATCCAGAGCCCTTCCTTTCTGCCCGTCCCCTTGTGCAACACGACGTGTGGCCTAGAAAAAAAAAGGCTGCATCAGCACCGGCCAGCCTTTGCAACGGCGTAGGCCCCCACAACGTCGCGTCCCAGCTAGCAGCAACGCCGGCCAACCTTTGCAGCAACGCGAGCCAGCCTTTACAGTGGCGCGTGTCCCCGCTTGCAGCGGCGGCGGTGTGCAGCACCGTGTCCCTGCTTGCAGCTCGGTCCCCGCTTACGGCAACGGCTGCGCCGGCCTTGTAGCCTCACGTCTCGGCTTTTTGCAGCTCCGGCTAGCCTTTGCAGCAGCGGCGTGCTCCCCGACCCGCGGCATCGCAAAAATCGCTCGCAGCATGACGCAACATTGCAACAGACACTATAGGGTCATCGCAGCATGTCACATGTGTGTTCACAGCAAAACGCGCATTGTGTTTGCAGCATGTCAAAAAAAAATACAACATCGAAAATCAAAATCGCCAACCATCATTTTTTTAGCTCCAACCTCGTTGGATCAAGCTCGCCAATGACGAATCCGGCTCGCCAGAGCCCCGTCGGCGCCGGATCCGATGACTTTGGACCCATGTCTCATAGTCGCAGTGTCTTCCTGTCGCTCGATGCACGTGGAAGGCTGTTGTGTTGAGCTCGAGCTCAAGTTTCATGGTGTGATAACTTTTCACCAACAGAATTCGGGAGAGGAGCAGCAGAGGAGACGCGAGAGAGGAGCACCGGAGGGAGAGATGGCGGAGGAGCACTGTGGAGGAGGCCGCCGAGGAGCAGAGTTAGGACACGAAGGAGGCAAGTTCTTTTTGTGCCAGTGAGCGACTGATTTCTCGGAAGTGATTAGATGCCTGATTTAGATCCTTCTACATAAAATAAGGCCGCGCAATAGTCGTTAGAATAGCCAACTTTCCACAAGTCCCAACCCTAGTCGCCAGGGCCTAGGATCTCCTCCACGTTGCCACCTCGGTCCCCCTCCTCTCTCCCTTTCGGCAGTCTCGTCGGTGGCCAGAGGAGTGGGGACCCGCACCCTTCGTAGATCTAATTTCTAGTAGGTCCTAGTTTCCCCTAAGTTTTTGTTCCCTGGCAGCATCGGCAAGGTGGTGGCGTCGATGGCACGTTGGAATAATGTCTCTCCGGCCTCTCCCTACCTCGACGACGTCTAATTTGCCATCGATGAGGGCCAACGAGGGGTAGGTTCTTCCAGATCTGTTGGTTCACTTCAAATCTTGGCAGTTGGTATGTCAATCAGGGGAACTAGTTGGCTAGCTTTTGATACGGTGACTTTGACCTCTTCTTTCAGTTTGTTCAGCGGCAAGGTCCGGTTTCTCTAACCCTCTGGTTTGGTGGTGATGGATTGCAAGTCTGCGCTGCTTGGGGTGATCCCCAACCGATGTTCTTTCAACAGTTTCTAGATGTCTTTGCTAGCGGCGAATGGTTATTATGGTCTTCAAAGTGTTGTATGGCGAGGGTGTTTGCAGGTATCCCTTTCCCTTACTGCCTTTTTAATGCAATCTTCAAGCTCCGGTGAGTGGTGAACAATCGAAGAAAGAAGATGTAACAGCCCCGGATTAATACTAGTAATTAGGAATTGATTGTGCATCATAATCATCTCATAAGCATCATGTTTAATTCATGTTAATTTGAAAATGAGGATAATTCAACCTTGAAGTTTTTCTAAAAGGCAAAACCCTAATTAAAGTTCCAAATTTAATTAAAAGCGTAGATTTTTTATCTATTTAAATTGAGGTATTCACTTGGTGAAATCTCTTGAAAACATATATCTAACCTTGCACTAATATTAGGAAGCTACCAAAATTATTCCAAGAATTTTGGAATTACCCACAACATACTTATAGTGCAAACCCTAATTAATAATCAAATAAAACTTATATTGCTAGAAATAGAAATTTAAGCTAAAAAATGCTGAAATAATTTATGTGGCTTTGTCTTGGACCAAAGAGGCTACATAAAGAGTTTTAGAATTTTTGGAGGTATTTTGAATCCTCTTTGAATTCAAAAATAGGAAAAAATAAACATCAAATAAATAAGAGAAAAGTCCACATTATAACCCTAAACTAACCACACGGTTTAAATTTCAACCCTGAACTTCAAAACCGATCGACATATACCCCGAACTAACCACGCGGTCCAAAAAAACAACCCTCCTCTCGGGTTTGACTAGTTTTGACCGCGTTCACCGGTTTTGGCTACGATGACTGCTAACTGGGCAACGCCACGTCAACTTTTGACTATCCAGTCAGCTCGGACTAGGTCAAGTTGAGGGTCAACTACACATTAGCAGAGATGGTTAGGTTTAACGGGGGATTTGCTTAAGCTAATCACACGGCTGGGCAGTGAGCCTATCGATGATTGAACTCCGGTGGCCACTTGGAGATGGAGGGCCGGTGGGGGCGCCGCCACGCACGTGCACGTGACACTAGGCCGGGGACTGCTGGACTAGGATCTGGATGACGCGGACGATGAGCACGTCGGGGCACTCAGGTGGGTCAGCGCGGTGGCATGTTGCTATTTACGGGATAAACAACAGTGGCCGTAGTCGCGACGGTGAGGAGGCGGCCATGCACTTGTTCTCCCCTTTTTCTCGCGTCGATGAGCCCTCCTGGCACGTGTGTGTACCACCCGCCAGATGCGTGGCTCCTTTCCCCACGCCGAGGCAGTCGCGGCTCCCGCACCGCCGCGTTTGTGCCAGCGCAACTTAGGACGCTCCGACCTCGCCCACGAGCTCCAAGATTCCCCTCATGCTTCCCAGGGTCTCGGTGTCATACTAATTCCGGCCGCACCTGTCTCCTCCTCCACCTCCGGCAGAAATCATCGCCACAGGTCGCGGATGACCGTGTCGAGGCTACGATGCATCCCGGGCCAATTCCCCACGTCTGGAGCTCCCTCTCCACCCCACTCAGTTGCTCCCGCTCTCAATTGCAGGCCGGAGGCCTCCCCGCGAGCGCAACGTCCTCTTCCCCGCTGACAGGCCATGATACTTGATAATCCCCAAGTGCAGGGAGTATTGTAGCAATTTCCAAAGTGGAGGTGATAAGTATGAAGTGTCGAACCCAAAAGGAGCTAAAGGTAGGATTTGTATTCTCCCAGGTACTATTTGTCAAATAGAACCCTATGTGCAACAAACGTTGTTTTGCCTAAACTTTCTAGCGAAGATAGTTTGCAAGTTTTAGAGAAAGCAAGTGTGGATTAGTGGTGATAGGATGTGTGAAATTGTCCCTAGGCAATTGGTTACTAGAGAGATAATCATCATTACAGTTTTTATATGTGGGAGAGGCCTCTGCTAACATACTATCTGTACTTGGAATCATATGTACTTATGATTGGAACCCTAGCAAGCATCCGCAAATACTAGGAATCTGTTAAGGTAAAATCTGTTGGTTCAATGTCTTGCCCCCTTGGGTTTTGGAGATAGTTGTGAGAAACAGTAAGGGACTGATGTGTTTGCTAGTGCACACGGAGAGAAATAGTCCCTCATGTACTGAGAAGAATGCTATATTCTGACGAGAAGTTTGAAGAACTTCACCGAGAAGTATCTGCGCTGTAGAGAAGAGAAAGATATGTTTCAAGAAGAAACTATACCGAGAAGATTGCGTGACGGAGTTGACCCCTTAAAATATTGCTAAAATGAAGCAATTGTTCTTCGGTGTGTCCGAGAAGGAATGACTGCAGTCGAGAAAATTGAAGGCGAAGCGAAGATGTAGTATTTGTTTCATTGTTCTTCTTTCTCTTATTTGATTCATGGGACCACTGTACTATTAAGAGGGGTATAGGTATTCGAGACTTAAGTCTGTTGTGATGCTTAGTTGAATCCTATGAAAGGCTGAGAGAAATCTCTTTGTGCTCTGAAACTTTACTCCCTAGCCAGAGACGTTGTTCTTCTGGGCTGCGAGAGACATGTTTCGGACCGAGGAGTCAGCTTTACTTGTTCCTCAAGTAAAGTTTCCGTGTGCTCAAAAATCCGACCGTTGGAAACGTGTCGGTTGGCCATTGGCTGGACCGCGTGTCCTAAATGGTAATTACCATCTGGGAAGGCTGCGGCTATAAATAGCCACCTCGCTCCAACGTTTTTCGTTGGTTGCCCCGCATGAGATTCTGAGAAGATTGTTCGAGTAGCCCTCTCTGAGAGATTTGAGTTTAAGATCCACTAAGAGAAAATCAAGAGACAAAACTTAGATAGTGGTTGAGCATCACAATAGATTTGAGTTGAGAGTTCTTGTACCTATTACTCTTGAGAGCTGCACACTCTCTAGACGGGTAGGTGTCGGCTTGAGTGTCAAAGAGTAATTGTCTTCACCAAGCCAAAGTCTTCAGCAACTAAGAGTAATTGTGGTTCGTGAAGCAAGTATGTCGAAGGTTTGGAGATCACCGATAAGCATCTACCCCGAGTGAAATCAACTGAAGTCTGATTAGCTTCACATTGAAGGAGAATAGGACGGAGAGAGGTTTGCTCCTGTATTCAATCACAAGTCCCTCCAACCATCCGTAGCTCTTTTGTAGAAGAGTGAACTGGTCTACCAAATCATCTGTCGCCATCGAGCACCACTGGTCACTTCTACTCTACTGCAATACTTTCAGTAGTTTATCTTTAGTGCTTTGTGTTCCGATAGATATCATCCTGATCGCGTTAATCTTCGTGTATCTTTATGAGTACTGTTCAAATGTTAGTGAGCATATTTATGTTTGCTGTTCTCAAAGTTATTTATCTGTATGCTCATCTATTGATTATCTGGTGTTATTTTGTTATTCAGCTGAGTTATGCTCTGATGAACATCTCTCAATAGATAGGTTGTGTTTCGTGATTTCTTTCTTTCATATCAACCTTTCATCCTGTTTGTGCTGTTTCTTTTCTGCGTTACCATTGTTATCGTGAAAGTACTCCGTAACTATACTAGGAAGATTATCATCGCTTTCATTGAAAGTTTTGGTTAGTCTTACTGGTTTAGTTTGTTTTCCTTAGAGTGTCTGTATTGATTTTGCTTCAGTGTTCCTGCAGTCATTTAATTTCCGCTGTGTTAGACTGAGAGAATTAAAGTTTCGAAAGAAAATTTTAAAATCTCCCATTCACCCCCCTCTGGTCGATATACTCTCGACCCTACAATTGGTATCAGAGCAAGGTCTCCTTGACTTTGCTTATTAAAGGTCTAACCACCTTGGAGTTTTGAGTATGTTGCTTGCAGGACAATTTGGGCACTCTGATAGATTTCCTATCTTCGATGAAAATGGCTATCCATTCTGGAAACAAATAATGAAGATTCGACTGAAAGCTATCGGCGAAGATATCTGGCAAATTGTGGAAATGGCTTCACAATTCAGTTCCTTGAATCTCCCACACCAGAAGATGAAGACACATTCAATTGGATGATCAAGCAAAAGATATCTTATGCACTTATCTCTCAAGGAGCCAATTCCTTCGATTCTGAAGATTTGACATTGCCAAACAAATCTGGGATGGCATTGAAAATGTTTACGAAGAATTTCAAGAACGAAGAGATGCTCACACTGATATGCTTCGTGCTATGTTCAGTCACTATCAAAGTCTTCGAAATGAAAGTGTCATGGAACTCACCGATAGACTGAGTAGTATTCCTAAGCAACTCCGCCAATGTGGAGTCAACGATATTACAGATCATGATGTAGTTCAAAAACTGCTTCAATCTCTCGATAATTCCTTCGACTCTGTGGTTATCTCTATCAAGGAGAGACTTGACTATGAAAGTCTTCGGTCTGCAGAAGTCATGGAATTATTGATTGTTCATGAAGAACAACAAGAGATGGAAAATGGAGATCTTAGTTACCTTGAAAGATATTCTCAGAATGGTGATGGTGAGGGTGAAATACTATCAGACTATGGTAGTTCCAACGAAGAAGAATACGAAAATCAACACACCATCACCAGAGATCTTGAGATTCTCACTGAACGCCTCAACTCCCTCAAACATCAAAATCTATGCTTAACAAGATCTTCAGAGGATGACACAATAGATTCAACGAGATGTTTGCCTCCTCTTAAAATCTCATGTTACAAATGCAAGAACTTCGGTCATTTCTTCTTTGATTGTCCAAACTGGGAAATGGATGTCAAACCAAGCAAAAGGTGGAATGTACTTCACCACTCAGGATTCAAGCGTGCAGATCGTCGCACTAAGCTCATGAAGAAGAATGACACTACCACAACATCTTCATCATTGAAACCAGTCACTGACATCAATTCCAACACCGTGATCGAATCCAACATGAGGCGAATCTCTAAGCTGGCTGGTGCCTATGCTGGAATGACAACGGACTCTAAAGATGAAATCTCATAATCTGAATCTGACGAAGATAATGTGTCCGATAAAAAACCAGGATGCGGCCATGCTTACGTTGCTCGTGCTTCTACAACATCGTCAAACTATTTCGATAGCGACTCAAGTGATGATGAGGCGCCTGCATTCTGCTTCATGGCAAAAGCTTCAAGACATCAGGTATCACTGAAACGTCAAAAAGCTCTTGACAAAATGCTCTTTCCTCAAAGAACATTGTCTACGCTAAACTTATCAATATGGCTAACACTCAACAATATGCTCTTGAAAAACTTGAGAAAACCCTTAGGAAATCTGAAGGTTTGTAGGTTGATGAGATGGCGAAAAATCAGATATTGGCAGATGAGCATTCTGCTCTTTTATCAACATTCGAGGATTTATCCATATGTCATGATTCTATCTCAGTTGATTTCGAGAAGTTGTCACATGATTTCCTGAAAAGGGAACAAGAACTCAAATCACTGAAACAATCCTATGATGATCTCAAGAAGGAAAATACTTCTTTCTTCGTCGAATAAACTGAAACATTTCCTGATGGATTTGTGCCACCTTGCTTAAAATGTTTAGAGCGTAGCAATGCTGATTCCACTACCGAAACTTCTGTTGCTGCTGAAAGAAATGTAACTGTTGTTAATGTTGAAACTAACTCCTCTTCCGAGAAATATGTTGCTATTTCTGATGAAAATACCAGGTTGAAGAACTTGCTTGAGACTGGAATGCTAAAAATTCTCAAAGGGCACCAAACTATTTGTGACGTTCTCAAAAAGTTGATTCTTCACAAAAATCCTAGAAAGGAAGGATTGGGTTTCGAGAGAAAACTCAATGCGGACGACACCTTCTGGACCCCTAAACAATATCCTAAGACAAGTTGGGTCCTTGCCAAGAGCAAAACTCTCGAACCTGCTTTACTATCTGGATATGACACTCCCATTCCTGTTGATAATGATGAGTCACTCGACTCTAACTACAAACTATTCAAGCAACATAATGGTTATGTTTTTACTTGGTATATTTGCACTAACTGCAGGATAGGTTCTCCCAAGAAGCAAATATGGGTTGAGAAATCCATCATTGAAAAACTTCCCGTTACTGTCAATCTAAACTTGCAGGGAAATTATCTTCGAGGAAATGGATATTCTTCGCAGTATGGTGCTGCTTACTCCTTGAAGAGAAATGGGATGAATGAACGTCAGAAGGAGTAGATGCATACTTCCTCGAATCATTACGTGCATGTCTCTGGACATAATTTGAATGCTTATTCCTATGACTATGCTAACTCTTCACAGATGAGAAACTCTAGAGGGTCACGAAATAAAATGGTTCCTGCTCGACCGAAATGAATGGTGTCACAGTCGCCCGCAAAGATGTGGGTGGTGAAGATTAACTAATCATTTTTGCAGGACTCAGGGCATCTTATTTGATATCTTATGCCTCGAGACATAATTGTTGGTGCAGGGGATTTATTCTCTCTTCTGAAAGGAATCCACTCTTGCCCCTGTCAACCGTCCATTTATCTTTAGTTGTTTTTCTGAGTTATTTGGTTCTGTGTGGTTCTTATTGGCCCCTTGCTTTATTTTGAGCTTTATTTCATAGGCTGCTTCCTCGTTATAGATTTGGTGTTCCGTCTGATGAACTTTTCACTAATTGCTATTTGTTTTGTCTCAATTCTTCTTTTGGCCGAGTGATTATGTTTCGGGCCCGTGCCTCCCTCTATTCTTTCTCGTCCAAATCTATGCTTCTAGTTATGAGTATGCAATCTTATCAGAAATGCATTTCTCTCTGACGTCCTTGGTAACAAGAATAATGCGTCTCGAAACTTATTATTTTTTGGCGAGAGCCCTCCAAAATTTGGGCCTCCCGCTCAAGTCTAGAGAAATCACATATTTCGGTTTCCACGTGTCCACGATCTCCCTCTACTCGATCACGCGTTGAATGCGGAGAGTCCAGTTAATGTGGACCATCAATCTCTTCGGGCGGTTGGGTAATTTTCCCTATAAATACCCCCGTCATCTTCCTCGGATGGTTCTGCACTTCATTCATTTCCTTGCCTCCGCTTCTCCTCAAACCCTCCGAGCTCAGAGCTTGAAGCAGATCCGAATAGGCGCTCCGTCGTGCAACTCCAGTGGAACCTCGCCGCATTTGGTCCCTGTCGACCCAGTAATCTCTCTCGCCGCATTGCTGTAGTTGATCTCCGTCACCGAGTTAGGGTACGGAGATCCGAACTCGTCTACTCAACTTCCTGTTCATATAGCGAGTTCATCCGGTGCCCATTTCTTTTATTTTTACTGCTGTGGTAGATCTTTAGGGCTCTCTAAGATTTACTGGGCGCGGTTGGTAGTTGTTCCTCGTGCAAAGTATGCTCAAATCTAGATTCAAGTACTTATCCCCACCAAAGATTAGTTAGATTTTGTCCTAGTAAATTTCTTGAAACTTGCGAGCGTGAAATCTATCGATGATATTCTCTGTTGAGGTATCTCTCTAATCTCGGGTCAAAACTCTCTGGAAAAAAAATCTTCGATAAAATGCTCTAAGCGTACACGTAACCCTCTTTATTTTTCCTCATTTCTTAAATCTATTCATAGGTGATCATGGCTTCTGGCTCTGGGGAGTGCACTGAGTCTGACAAAGAATAGGAAGAGCAATTGCCTCAGATCTTGCCAGACAAAGGCAAAAGCAAGAAGCTCATGGGGGACACTGGTAAATCTTCAAAGCCACCCAAGGCGCCGAAGAAAATGGCTGAGGAAAAATTCGAAGAAGAAGTCGCTGGCTCTGAGGATCAAGCAGCAACCGAGGACCAAGCTATAGGTTCCAAGACTGACCAAGAAAAGGTGGTAGTGGTCGAGAACCTGATACAACTGCTGAGATGTCTGACCCGGCACCATATCGGACGCCTCCTCGTGGACAAACGTTGACAGAGCGAAACACAAGATTGCAGAAAATTCATCGACAATGGGCCAAGAAGTGGTTCAAGTATGAAAGCGTTTGGGACAAGTATGCACTGCTGTTTGCATTTACTCCTTCTTGGAATGATTGCATTGCTAAAGGCTGCATCAAGGAAGGAGAATACAAGGTGAGGCCTCCACCGCCACCAAAAGTTCACCCCAATTCTGTCAAGACCCCTACTGATTACCCACTGGAAGTGGAGAAGAGGGCCAAGGTTATAGTCAAGAGAGAAAAGAAATCGGCCAAGGCTGATGAAATTGAAGCTGAGTATGTTATTCTTACTCAGCAAGATGTTGAGAAGAAAAAGGAGCACACCTCTGCATCAAAGGCAAGTCACTCAAAGAAAAACACCGATGTCTCTTCAAGTGCTGCAAAGCCTCGAAGAAAAGCTCTTGTAAAGAGGACAAAGAAAGCGGCAAGTCCATCTGAAGAAGGTGGGTACTCTTCTGACTCAGAGGAAGAAGAGGTGCCCAAAGAAGATTTGCTCGAAGAAAATACTGAAGAAATTTGGTACGATCACAAGGTAATCCTTGACAACCCCATCAAGAGCGCTTTATCTTCAAAGGCTCTTTTGTCTCCAAGATGATCTCCAAGGCATGCTATGGAGAGAACTGTTGATATTCTTTTGGAGTCTGCCAAGCAGAAGAATTTGAGCAAGACTTCTGCCAAGAGGAAGAAAGCCTCTGCTGAAGAAGTTGATGTTCCCACAAAAAAGGCAAAGAAAAATGTTCCTGAAACAACTGATGATCCCCAAGAGTACGATCACATGCTCTTCATGGATATTCTTGACAGCGTTGCTTATGAAGCAAAGCCTGAAGCTCTTGATAGTATGGAACTACCCTCTAATGTAAAGCAACTGGCAGTAAAGTTCTTCGTCGAACTGAAGAAAATCTCTGAAGAACTCACTATTGCTCAAAATGAAAAGAAATTGTTGGAAAAGGAGAAGAGGGGTGCAAAGTCTGAATTCGAGACCAAGGGTCTCGACAAGCAACTCGTGGATGTCACCAAGGCCATCAATGTTATTAGGAAGAAGAAACTGTCATTGCACACACGCCTGACTGTGGAAGTTACTCGGCTGTGTGAGAGAAGGGCTGTTGAGATTCGCGACCAAGCCCAAGCTGAGAATCGAAAAGATGCTCACAAAAAATGTCAGAACACAAGGGCTCAGGATAAAAAGCCAAAAGAAAATTCTGATCATTGTCTGACGACTGTTGCTACTGAAGCAGTTCCACTGAGTCGGAGTGCTCCCGAGAAACAAGCTCCATCCTCACCTCCACCAAAAGAAGCACAGTGATTTGCTGGTGCTGAAAAAGTTATCATCCCTGGGCCAAGCGCCCATGAAGAAAAATCTAAAGACATTGCTGTCTCTCCCGAGACACATGTCGAGAAAGATGTACCATCGGAGTGCATCGCTCCTGAAGAAAAAGTTGAAGAAGAATCCGTGATTGCTGAGGAAGTCATTCTATCTCCATTGAGGAACGCACCGGAAATGCCCTCCAAGCCTAGCGCGGAGGAGAAAGAAAAAGATGTGGGCGAGCCTAGCGCTGCCTGAAAGGATTCAACCCCTGTCCCATCCTGTCGTGGGGTTATCACGGCAAGTGTCCTCATAGGAGAACTTAGTTGCGAGGCCATAGTGGCTAGGCGAAGCCTTGGATGGGGT
>CBMN010753453.1:766-12407 GCA_000582825.1 Hordeum pubiflorum
GTGCGATGAGATGCTTCAAGTGCCCGCAATGCTTCGACATACCCTCTTGGATGGTGTACCATCGATGGTTGAGGGACTTTAATTCACGGTTGCAGATGACCGCATCGGAGTATGGACGAAATGCTTGTGTTCATGGAACCAAGTGTGAATGTTGTTCCAAAAAGTTGTGCCCTTTTGCTCTGTGCCATGGATCGGATCGAGGCTAGTGGCCAACCATGCATCGCACAACAACTCGTCCTCCCGCATGTTGAATCTTTCTCCTCTACCCTTCTTTTTCGGATCGCCGATAGTATCATCCGGATCATCGTCCTTGCCGTCCTTCTCCTCCTCCTCCTGCTGTTGTTCGGCGGCCCAATGATGTTGTTGCTGCGTGCCCACGCCGGTCTAGGTATAGGACTGCTGCGTGCCCTTCAATGTATAGGACTGTTGCTATGGGTAGTTGCTGGACTGGGTGGGATCCGAGTCTTCCACTTGCCCGTCCTCATAGCCACCTCCTCCTCCTTTGTTGTCGTCGTGGATGATGTCAAGCATTTCCCTGTCCAAGTCATCATACTCGGCTCCCCCGCTCTAGGCATTGCAGCGAACAACGTGAGGGCACCCATCTGCCCTCGCCCGCCGTTCGCGTCCGAACGAGCTGCGGTGAAGAATGCTCGAAGGAGAGCAGCGCCGCGTTTATGTTGACGATGTAAGGCACCTTCCCGGCGGCGATTCCGAGCTGCTTGGCGGCATAGAAGTACAGAGGCTTGTAATGCTCCGACCATGACGCCGACTATACGGTGGGCGTCCCCGTCGGGGCACCGCGTCCAAGGCCGTAACCTCCATCATGTCCGCGACCACCACACTCGACGCCACGACTATCACCAAAATGCCGAACGGGCGACCATGCGCTTCTTGAGCTTCTCCTCCTTCACGGCATTCACTTTGACGCGTAGCCGAGCTGTTCTTCTGGGCGAGCGTGATGCTCGGATCCTCCGGTACCTCCGCCACCTCCATCTCCGACAGGTTTTCCTCCGGTTCCATGTGTCGGCGGCGGAAGGAAGTAAAGGGTGGAAGAAAATGACGAAAATTGGATGGAGAGCAGCGGGGAATGGAAGGAAAGAGTAAGGAATTTTGGCGCGGAAACCGTGCCGACGTTTCTCGTGTCCGGACTCTCACAACCCCCACCCCGTTTGGTTTCGGTTTGCGGGGAAATAATGGTACGGACTTCGCCGGACGGCTGGGGGGCAATGTTGGATGGTTTCCGGGGTCCGGACTGCTGAGTTCGGACGGATGCAGATGGTTTTGTCGGTTTGAGCGATGTTGAAGATGCCCTTAGTAAGTTCAGATTTTCAGTGCGGCACAACGAGGATGCTCACCACCGTGAAGCACGACTCTGCATAAGAAATCCCACGTGCACCCAAGGATCATCTATGTGACTTCATCCACATAGCATAAACGACATAAGAAATCCCACGTGTACCCGAGGATCGTCTCCGTGACTCCATCTACATAGCATAAACTAAGAAATCCCATGTGCACCTGAGAATCGACTCTGTGACTCCATCCACACAGCATAAACTACATCGGTAGAGATGAAATGCTGCATGCAGACTGGGTTCAGACTCTCACCACGGTACAACGAGGATGCACACCATCCAGAAAGAGATCGCATATGCACCAGAGGACCGTCCCTGTGATTCCATGCACCTAGCGTTTACTAACTGTTACATCGGCTGCTATACTGTAGAACGGTCAAAGTCCAGGACCGATACTACATGAGGTGAGACAAAAGTGCATCCCTACGTTCTGCGCTTTTTCCAGGACAGCGTGGCAACTTTCCCATCGAGCTTAACTGCGCCGCGCCCGGTCCTCTTTCACAAACGTACCCGATTTACCTCGGTCCTGCTTTTGTCTCGTTCGATCACTCTCAGGAGAAGAACCTTCAGTCCACTCCTTCAATGCCATGGAGGATTGTAAGTATCGTTGGGCAGATGGGTAGGTACGGTCCAAGATGGTATAAAAATGCTAGATTTATGTCAGTTCAGCATTTTTGTTGGACGAGTTCAGGATTATAGCATGGTCAAACAAAGACGCACCCACCAAACTCCAGAGCAAAAATAAAATATAAGTGCACGCGCCTGGCCGATACTTCCAGCTACATCAGCTGATAATTAAGGATAACAGTCAAACTCCAATGCATCACCGGTGTTTGTTCTTTCCCCGGCATTTACCATCTGTAAGAAACGATCCTGATTAGTGATTACCGAGTCAGACGCTTTATTTTACTACCACAGTTCGCATTTTTGCCTCGTACTTTGACATGTTCGTGCACTGTAACACCGAGAACGCATCAAACTTCTTACTGTACGTGTGCACTTTCAACACGCACGCATGCATGAACTGTTGTTTCATTCAGAGACGGTAATCCACGACGTTGATTTGCTTTTGCTTGGTCTTGGACCTTGGGGTCGTAATCGACGCGATCCATGCCATGTTTTCCAGCAATACTAGTACACAAGCATTACTGGATTAGTTTACTAATAACGTAGAAAACGTAGAGCGGTCTTTTCCGTGGATTGTTACGCCACTCTCAGCTGGATTTTTATCCGATTCTCTGATATGCAAAATATACCTTGTGTAGCTACGTACCTTCCTTCAAAAACGTTCCTTCCTTTGTATGCATTTCGTGAACGAAACAGTTTATCTCCCATCAGAAGCATTTCGCAATAATGTGTTTTTGTCATGTGTCGTGTTCTTCTTTTTGCTGATTATAAGAATCTAAGATCCACAAATAATGAATTTGCTATTAGCATGAAACATGTTTTTTTTTTCAAGAAACTTTCAATCTATTCATTCTCAATCATGGCATGCAATAAAAAGAACACCAGAGCTAATAAGAATTACAACTAAGTCCGTAGACCACCTAGCGACGACTACAAGCATTGGAGCGAGTCGAAGGCGCGCCACCCTCATCGCCCCTCCCTCGTCCGAGCCGGGCAAACATTGTTATAGTAGACAGTCGGGAAGTCGTCGTGCTAAGACCCAATAAGACCAGAGCAGCAACCATCGGCGATGAAGAAAGTCATAGATTGGAAGGATCAAATCTGTAAACACCTAACCAAAGACAAACGAAGACCAGATCCAAATAGATCCACCGAAGACCAGCACCGGCTGAATCCCGCGAGATCCGACGGAGACACACATCCGCACGCCCTTCGACGAAGCTAGACGCACCATCGGGACGGAGATAGAACGTGGGAGCTGACATTATTCATATTGAGGGACATCGGCGCCGCCACACAGCTCCAACCAAGACGTTGAACCTAACAAGAACGACAGAGTCCCTCCGGCCGGCGAGGGGCCGAGGTCCTTCGCACCTCCATGGTCCAAAGGCCATCAGAGATGAGGCGCACCGGCGGCGACGCCGACGGGAGAAGGAGGAAAGTCCTTTTCTTTTCTTGTGAGGGAGGAAAGAGGCAGCAACAACTCTTGCATGAAACAAATTTTTGCCCGCTTTATAAATAAAGCACCACGTCCGAACGAAACAAGGTAGCGAGGAGGCCCTCATACAAGCATATCAAATAAAATAATCTGACAACATAAAATGCATCACAAATGACACGACTATGAAGTCGAACATGAGCACATGAGAAACCGAAGACACAATGCCATGACCAAAGGCACCAGAGCTCCACAACGACAACCACAAGAGGGTAACAACACATAGCTTCGCCGCCATCGAGTCCAAAGGATGGACAATGGTTCTCACCCCAAGCTTTGAGATGGGAAGGACAACCACTACGACGCCCAAAAGGAGGGAAAAGCGCCCACAGAAGTCGCCGTCATCGCCGCCTAAGCGCAAAGCTTTTGCTCGGTAATTTCCCGTACCATAAGGAGTAACGCCGACCACTGCGAGCACGGCGACAACTCCACATCTAGATATGGGTGCCACCGCCACCGAACGCCCGGACCACCCGCTGCCACTACCCTCGCCGCCCACATGACCAAGGGACATAGCCACCACTGCTTCCACATGACTCATAGAAGAGTCAAACGGGCTGCCCACCACATAGAGGGGACGCTCCAGCATCCCGAACTGAAACCCTCACTGACACCATAATGCAAAGGCACCTTCCACCGGAGTAAAAGCATCGCCTCTCCCCAAAGGCCCCAACCCACACGACTCCACCTGAACTTAGACGGAGGTGGCCGAAAAACGGGTGACTCCGACTCCTCGACGAGCCCCTGCCAGATGCCACGCGGGAAAGGCCCACCACGTGCAGGCCTGCGCTGCTAGACACATGTTGGACAACGTCACTGGAGGGGTACTAGCCGGTGCCGCCTCATTAGATTGAATCTCTCCCGATCCAGACAAGGGTACCCATGGCAGCCAGCAACTTCGATTGTGGCGACAAACGAGCACCAACCTCGTCCGCGTCTAGTTTCCATACATGATGTCAGCTACCACTGCTGTCGGTCGAGGGTGACCTCCATGCCTGAAACCCTGTTAACCCAAGTGCTGGAGAGAGGAGGCCAGACCCCGCCACGATGCACCGCATCGACCACTCACGTCACGCTGCCACATCAGGAAGCCACGCTGGTACATGAAGAAGCATGCTGGCTCTCTCTAAGAGTGGTTGGGTATCCCTCAAGTGTAAAGGTGATGTAACCTAGCAATAAGTATTTCCCTCAATTACAGAACCAAGGTTTATCGAACTAGAAGGAGTTTTCCAACAAACAAAACCCCTGGTACCCGCACACACAAAATAAAACAAACTTGTTCCCAACAAGTCAAGAAGATTGCGAAGCTTCTTGTCTTGCTAGTTACAAGATTAAATTGCAAGTGGTAATGATAGTTTGATAAAACGGTACAAGAAAGAATAATATTTACGTAAAATTTTCAGTAATGGAGAATAGATCTAGGGGGTCATAGATTCACCAGTGGCATTTCTCTCAAGAATACAAGTGTGGTGTGGTGACCAAATTATATTTGGACAACGATTAAATTGCATTATTTGTATTTATGACTATGATCATTCACGGTATAATCTCGTATAGGCATTACGTCTGTGATAAGTAGACTGTTATCCAACTGCATCTACTACTAATACTCCACCACATGATCGTTATCCAGCATGCACATCAAAGTATTAAGTTTACAAGAAATAGAGCATTCCAGAAGCATGATGACATAATGTAGAAAGTAAAACATCAATCAATATGACGAGACAACGTCGTTTTATCCTTAGTGACAACAATACAATATATGTCTTGTCCTTTTCTATCACTGTGATATATAACACCACAAGATTAGAACCCACTACAGAGCACCATTCCTCTAAAGAAAAACTCATCGAACTTGGCTAAATAAGATAGATAGACCTGAGAGCATGCAAATCTATTTAATTATACACCAGGAAAACCTCAAAATATTCAATTGAATTCAATCAGATCATAAAATGACAATTCATCATATCCCAACTAATATATTCATGGACTACATCATATTGATCTCGATCATGTGTGTGTGTGAGAGAGAGAGGTAGATAGATAGAGAGAGAGAGANAGAGAGAGAGAGAGATCTAGCTAATGTATGGACCCTAAGTTTCTAAGGGACCTACCCACACATTGTCATGGAGGCAGCAAGGTTGATGAAGAAGCCTCCGACAATGAATTCCACTCCGGCAGGGTACCAGAACAGGCCCCATATTGTATCTCCTCAGAACACAAGCTTGCGACGACGGAAAAATTCAGAGAAAAATCTTGCAAAGGTTCCGCGAAATATGGAATTTATAGGCATAAGAATGAACGTCAGACAATGGATAGGAGGCCCACACGGCCTGGTGGTGCGGTTAAGGGCCTGGCCACGCCAGGTGGCTGTGTAGCTCCTCTCCTTTCTCACTGATGCTTCCTGGAACCTTCGTGCGTGAAAAATCGTCTTATACCCTCAAGGTTTTTGACCTCCGAAGATATTGATTTTCTGTAAATTACAAAACATGCAGAAAACAACACCTAGTACCGGGCACTAAGTTAACAGGTCAATCCAAAAAATCATAAATTGGTATAAAAATATATAAAAGTGATATTATAATAACATGAAAAATCAAAAATTATAGTTACGTTTTAGACGTATCAGCATTCCCAGATTAATCCCTACTTGTACTCGAGTAGGTAGATAATAAACAAAGATAATTTTTGAAGTTGAATGCTACCTAGCAGAATCTTGATCAATGTTTAATGTGCATGTGAATTTAAGATAAAAGTGATTCATGACAATAATATATCAATTTGACAATAAAGCAATGAGCATATGCATAAACAATCATTGCCTTTCAAGAATAAAAATGCTAAAGAGTATGTTCCCGTACTTAAGATTAATAGGTGTATCACGGAGATAATAGCATGCTAAATCATCCTTGCATAAATAAAATAGTATCATGAGCTGACCCAGGCGCATTATCAGGCACAGAGGCTACGATCACCTCGAATCAACTACTAAACCCCAACACAATACTTGAGCGCGAGATGAGACCCTTTAGCACTTTGAATGATAAATAGAATGAGAATAGATATTTATAGGAAGACAAAAATTAAGAAAATCCCACACTAAAGCAGCTGATGGTTAAGCAATAGAGAGGCCTTACAAACGATATTAATGCGAGGAGTAGTGATTGTCATGCAACGAATGTACTAGAGCTATGAATGTATGAAAACTCTTAAATGAACTAAAATGGGGTGTGCATCCAATTTTCTTGCTCATGAAGACCTCGAGCATTTGAGGAAACTCATCATCGAAATATACAAACCAACTTCTATAGTGTAAAGATCCCCACTAGTATGACAATGATAAATATGAAAACTCTCTATATGAAGAATATGGTGCCACTTTGAAGTACAAATATGTACAAAAGGATAGTAGTGTGCCCCCTCTCTCTTTTTTCATTTTTTGTTGGGCACTTTTCTTCTTATTTTGGTCTGCTTTTCTATTTATTTAATTCTTCACAAGGTAGGGGCAGCACTCTAGAAGACATCACACTTTAATTTACTCATAACTTAGAATTTAAATGATGACTACAAATGAATGCCTCTGCCAGTGTACTAAGACGTGAAATAATCTAGCGTAATATGTAAACAATGATGAACGGTGGCCTTGCCACAAATATGATGTCAGCTCTATATTATCAGGCAAATAAAAATGACAATGAAACTCAAGTCATGTAATGTAAAGTAACAATGGAAGTTGCATGGCAATATTTCTTGGAAAGACTATGAAATACCAATGATAGATAGGTATGATGGCTATTTTGAGGAAGATATAGAGTGTCTTATATGTAGGAGAACTGGGTTATTCCATAGGATTTGGATGGACCGGCGAAGTCTTGCACCATGTCTCGAGGTGAGAGTGGGCAATGCACGATACCGAAGAGGCTAAAAAAACATGGATAGGTGAAAGTGCATAAAAGGCCAATGGCTCACATTACTCATACAAACTCAAGTACTTATTGACAGAGCCTAATAACTGACCCATAGAAAATAAAACCCCCACACCCCAAGGAGGAGAGGTTGGGAGAAGTTAATCATCATGCGCTTCTCGATCAGTACACAACGTGAGTGTCACTTAAAGATGCCCTTAGACTCAGACCTCACTTCTAATACCAATGAATTCCACTTTTATGTAATTAAATGAATGTATGACCCCACGAACTTTAACAACAATATTCCATACTAAACGTTGACCATTTACTTAGAGGTCATCTATCACTACCTCAATATCGCAAATCTATTGCAAAGAATCAAGTTCATCAAATTCAATGATCTACAAGTTCATGCTAGTTTTTATGTATACCACCAATGTATACCTATCATTTAGGACCAACATAAAATTCATGCAAATTACCATTTGTTATTCAACTCTCTAAAAATATTTATGTGAAGTAAGAGAGTCCTACCTATAAAAGCATGTCATTCCGCCGTGCTCTAACATGTATAAGTGAAGTGTAAGAGAAATTCTACAATTACCTCTACTAAAAAGATATAAGTGAAGTGTAAGCATTCCAAAAATGTATGACACATATGTGTGTCTCTCAAGGTGTGCGATCAGAATATAATGATTTCAAAGACCAGGATAAAAGCAAAAAATAAAAGCAAATGATGCTCCAAGCAAAGCACATATCATGTGAACAAATTAAAACATAGGTCCAACTGAGGCAAACTGATAATTCTTGATGAAGAAAGAGGGATGCTTTCCGGGGCATCCCCAANCTTAGATGCTTGAGTCTCCATGGATGTTACCTTGGGGTGCCTTGGGCATTCCCAAGCTTGGACTTTTGCTTCTCCATACTCTCATATCGATGTCTCCCCTCGAGCTTAAAAACTTCATTCACACAAAACTCAAAAGAACTCGTGAGCTAGGTTGGTACATATAGTAATAAATCACCCATGATGTACTGTCGAGACAAGTTGAATAATTATTTTCAAACCTTAGCTAATGTATACTTTCATCTCCATCATTTATATCCCCCAATATAAGCCATGAAAACTCAAGTATAAGTATATAACAAAACATGACAACAATCTGTCAAAATCAGAATAGTCTGTAGTAATCTAATTAATTTACATACTTCTGTAGCTCTGCAAATTCTGAAACATTATGACATAACAGGTAATTTTAATGTTGTACGGTGTAAAAAAACTCCAGGAATTGATTACATTCCAGTACATAATGAAAATTCGAACATTGGAGGTAAAAGTTTCTATTTTTGCAAAGAACCCAAGAATTGCAATTGCAACACCCCAAAGGCTAAACTTGGCACAATATTAAAAGCAAAGATACAAATATGATTACTACAGTAGAAATAATCATATTGACACAAATAAACAAAAAATAAAAATATATTGGGTTGCCTCGCAACAAGCGCTTTTCTTTAATGCCTTTTAGATAGGCATGATACAAAGATCACAATTTTTCATCATTCAATTCCCGGTCATGTTCCTTCCTTTCCGCAACAAGTTTTCTAGTGTGCAAGCATAAATAATTGAAATGACTATATTTAGTGATTTTAACATACATGAACTCATTTTTTTGTGGGGGTGCTTCATCCGTTAGAATTTCCTCATACATAATAGTTATTTCATCTTCTACGGGGTTCCTAGCGGTATGCCTAAATAAGTTTTATGTGAATCCATCACCCACTCCCCTCACAATCCATTCAAATTTATCGTTACTGTGCTGAAATAAGTTCCTAACCAAAGTTGAGGGTGTGGAACTCTTTTCCTAGCATTTTCACCAAATCTCAGTTAATCATTAGATTTCATTCTTCTAATAGCATCTTGATCACAAAGGATCTCTTCTATAGGAAGACATTCACGATTTATCCTATAAGGAGCAAAAATATCTCTACCTTCTTTCATTATGAAATCAAATTTATTCATTAGGATCATTATTGCCAGCTTTTTAGCTCTAGGATCATGTATATTAGGTAATTTAAGAAACATTCTTTGTGAAGAGGGATGTATATGCATGGACTTCATCTCTAATTTCCTTATCAACATAACAATATTGTCCATATAACTATTTGTTTTTGAAAGTATGGATCCCCTAATTATCGGTATGACTCCAGAGCAAGTAAAGAATTGCCGAATAATACTTTTCCCAACAACATTCCCACTTTGTACGTGGTATTTTTTTCCAAGTTAAAGAAATATCATCATCATGATAACCTTCATCATAAATACGCGAGTTAAGTGTTTTCACAACGTCCTATCAAGGACTAGCTGCATTAACTTCATCAACGTGAGCTTCTTAACAATAGACATGATTGCAACTAGAATAGAAAGAGCAACTAAAGATATTTTTGGTATATTTTAAGAACAAATTAGCAAGCAAAGCAAAATATAAAAGTAACTAGGCAAGAACGATAACAAGAATGTAATGTGATGGTGTGAAGGACCTATTTGTTTGTAGAAGTACTTGACAATGGCGCTAGATATCTTGCCTTCTCTCTCGTAAGAGTGGTTGCATATGCCCTAAGTGTAAGAGTAATGTAACCTTGAGATAAGTATTTCTCTTGATTAGAGAACCAAGGTTTATCGAGCCAGAATGAGTTTTCCAGTAAACAAAGTCACTTGTACTTTTACACACAAAACAAAATAAACTTGTCCCAAACACGTCAAGAAGGTTGCCAAGCTTTTTGTCTTGCTAGTTGCAAGATTAAATTGCAAGTGCCAATGATAGTTTGATCGATAGATAAAATGCTACATCAAAGAATAATATTTTTGTAAAGCTTTCAGTAATGTAGAATAGGCCCAGGGGGTCATAGGTTCACTAGTGGCATCTCTCTCAAGCATACAAGTGTGGTGTGGTAAACAAATTATAGTTGGACAACGATTATGCAATATTTATATTTATGACTATGATCATTCATGGTATAATTTCATATATTCATTACGTCTGTGATAAGTAAATCGTTATCCAACTACATCTACTACTAATACTCCATCCTAAGACCGTTATTCAGTATGCATCTCAAAGTTTTAAGTTTACAAGAAACATAGCATTGCAATAAACGTGATGATATAATGTAGACACTAAAACATCAAATAAAATATGACGAGACACTGTCGTTTTATCTTTAGTGAAGAAAATACAATACGTATCTTTTCCCTTTCTATCTCTGTGATATAGAACATTGCAAGATTAGAATCCACTATAGAGCACCACTCCCTCAAAAGAAAAAACCATCGAACTTGGCCAAATAAGATATATAGATTGATTAGAGAGCATGCAAAGCTATTTAATTATATACAACAAGAAAACCTCAAAAGATTCAATTGAATGCAATGAGCAATCTGATCATAAAGTGACAATTCAGCATATCCGATCACACAGATCCACATATTACATTAGATTGATCCCGATCATCTGAGGCAGCTTATGGGAACTTGGTATTGGTACTGAAGATCAGAGAGAGAGAGAGAGAGATCTAGCTACCGCTATGGGCCCTAAGGTTCTAAGGGAACTACTCACAAGAACACATGGTCATGGAGGCAACAAGGTTGATGAAGCCTCCGACAATGGATTCCCCCTCCAGTAGAGCATCGGAACATGCCTCCAAATTGGATTTCCTCGTAACAAAATCTTACAGTGATGAAAAAAATCCAGAGAGAAATATTGCGAAGGTTTTCGCGAAATAAGAAAATTATAGGCGGAAGAATGGATGTAAGGTAGTGGACAGAGCGCCCACACGGCCTGGTGGCATGGCAAGGGCCTGGGCGCACCAGGTGGCCGTGTCGGGCCCTTGTAGCTGCTCTTGTTTTCCTCTGATGCTTCCTGGAACCTTTGTGCCCCACATCCACCCAAAAAATTGTATTAAATCCTCAGGGTTTTTGACCTCCGAAGATATTTATTTTCCCTAAAGTCAAAATCATGCAGAAAACAACAATTGATACTAGGCACTAAATTAATAGGTTAGTCCAGAAAATCATCTAAATTGATATAAAAGTATATAACAATGATATTATAATAGCATGAAATAATTAAAAAAATATGTTTGAGACCTATGATATGTCTCCAACGCATCTATAATTTTTTATTGGTCCATGCTATTATATTACCAATCTAGGATACTTTATATGCAACAATATGCTATTTTATATCATTTTT
>CBMN010753459.1:0-10344 GCA_000582825.1 Hordeum pubiflorum
CGTGATATATATAAGGAGCTAGGGTTTCGTGTTGTGGCTGTGTGAGAGGATCGTCTCAGCATTCCCTGACTCGAGCGCATTTGGTTTATGGGATTGGGTCTGTCCGGCAAGGATCGCTCATATACAATAGAGGGTGTGTCTCGCTCGGAAGGGTCGGCATGGAATCACGGATTAGGCGATATATACTCGTGTCAGGAGAGGGCTCTACTCCCTCCAGGTCCCAAAAAAGTATCGTTCTGGGCATGCAAATAGAATATCCAAAAGAGTGCTGTAGTAGTACAATTGAGACGTTGTTACCCCTTGACTGTGTTAATACGCTGCATGTTCCCGAGGCTCTAATGCGCCACACCGCCGCATGTGAACTCCCGAGGTGCAGGCACATGCAAGGCTGTGTGCATGCAAAGGCGACAGTTCACGTCCATGCAAGGCTGAGCCTGAGTACAAGGCTGTGTGCATGCAAGGTCATCCGTTCCATCCCATTTATTCATTCTCGCATCCATCTCTCACCTCTCACCCAGCCGTTGTTTGCTCCCGGCGCGGCAGCGCCATGGACGGCGCCGTTGTGCATTCCAGCGACGCGTAGGCTGACGAGCAGCAATCCAGCTGCGTGCAGCTTGGAGTCATCGTGGACAACAGCGTAGGCCGACATGCAGCTCGGAGTCACGGTGGACGGCATCGTTGTACAAGCCGACGCGCTCCGCCTTGAGCACGTCAGTGTGGAGAAGGACGGCGGCACATCTCCGTTCGGTGACATCGTGGAGCACCTCGGGCCGAAGTTCCACGACAAGTAGGAGTGCAATCGATGTGGCCGAGTTTGCAGTTCACGACAGGAAGGACCGTGAGGAGTTCCGGCGAGCTCGCAGGAAGCCACCATGTCGTCGATGTGGTCTCATGCACAGTGACTACGATGTCACTGTTAGGATTTATGGCTACGACAAATTCGACTGCGAGGTAATCTTTCCTAATATAGATGATCTAGTGATGGATGGCAGAGTGATCGTGCTTCCAAAGCACATGTGGCAACGTGATCGTGCTACTGAGCACGTTATGAAAGTTGAAGATTCCAAAGAGTTTTTTTTTTTAAATGCGGACTCATTGGCTGAAGATTAATGGTAAGATGAACTAGCTAGAGATCACATAGTCTGATTCTAATAATGAAAATACTAATCCACATCTAAATATTCCATGCAGCAAGCTTGGCCATAGCATCTGCCACTAGTGATGCCTCGCAAGCGATTTGCAAAGGGAGTCGTCCTTGTATCTCTAGGATATTTTTTTCATATGTGGAATCTTGAACTTGTTTGAACCATGAGCTTTCATTGCCTCCTTCCATACTTGCTGCAGTGTCAAATATATTCTATTCGCCTTGCGTGGACAATACTCATGGAATGCCTGTTTTTTTAAAGCAAAGCTAGATCCAAGAATTGATAGAAGTAACAAAAATAGAGAAATTTATAACACTAGAAAATGCACCTCTTGGACAGCTGGAATAAGGTCTTCAACTGTTCTAGCATTCTTCTTATATTGAATAGATTGGATAGCACGAAAGAAACCCAAATCTAATATATTAAAGTCCGGTTAATTCGTTGGTCGACAAATGAACCGAATGTCAAAACCTTCTTGCTTTGCGTCTTCACAAAACTGTGGATCATCAATATCTAGATGGGATGGGGCGTTGTCTTGCTGGATATAGATGTGTTTGCTCACATCCTCACATGGCCACTTAGCTTTGATAGCCAGAAACACCTTTTCTATCATGAACATTCTAATGACATCTCTTTTAATTGAAGTGATTGGTTTCACTTCCATTGTCCCAGCTAGGCGATTGACACTACTCCTCTTAGCACGTTCATAGGTAACAAAAGGAAAACACCCAATCTTTTCATCAAAGATGCAAATTTCATCACTATTAAACATTGGCCGAGTAGTGACACAAAAAAACATTATCCTAGGGATGTTGTTCTTACTTCTGCATGTACGCAAGGGCTCGTCCTCATCTGAAACTCTGATTTTCTAGCAAGGTAGAACCATTTCTCATCAATGAAAACAACATCAAACAACCCCTTAAACCTAGGATCAAGCATACTTTTATGGACAGAAGCACTATGAGCCACTGCTTGATAGCTCTGGTCGCTTGCTTCACTTGAACTTGCTTTATAACGGCGGCAACCTTGGACTTTTGAGCGGTTTGGTTGTGATTAGCATACTGTGCACCTAAATATGGAATTTTGGTACCCAATGGAAGCTTGATGACACTTAGCCATCTCATCAAATCAAGACGGGATCTCATTCTCATCTGTGCCGGAAATAGTTTTTGAGTCAACACTCCAACTATTAAACTTGCTCTGATAAGATTCTGGAACTCTGCAGTTGTAACAGGGATTCCTCTTCCTTCCTAGTTGAGCAGATACCCATCCTCTTAGTAGTGGAAATCGGATGTACTCAGATTGTCACCGCGCGCAGAGAGAATGGACTGCTTTTGAGTATATCAATTGCACCTAATCTTAAAATATCTCTGCTCGACATCAGGTTATCATAGAATGTCTGCCAAACACGTGTCCCAACAAAGATATTGGAACCCCATGCTGGGGATATGATGTCCATATTTGTAGCCTCACAACTCCTCCTTTCATGTTGTATGCTAATGTGTACATCAGGAGAGCAGATACCACCAATCTAGAATGCAAAACAATAGCATATGATTAGAAAAATATATGTTTTTTATTCCAAACATTCAATGATTAGTTTAGAACTTCAGATCAAGACGATGCACATTCTTTTCAATTTTAATCATCTTTCTATTTCAGTTTGAGCCAGCAGTCTTTGGGATTAATTTTTGCATAACATCATCCATTCTCCATACTTCTGATACTGCAATGGCTTTTAGATCAACCAAACGCAAGAGAGTGCGGGCTAGGGCAACAGTACTAAAAATTCTCTCCTATGTGAAATCACATATCTTAACACTAAACCAATTGCTCGCCCACGCAACTAGTCCACATCAGCCTATAAACCACCCAAGCCAAGCTGAGGTGCCAATGTTTACTGGTTTGATGCTTTTAGGTGTCCGGTGTTGGGTTCGCCCTGTGCGAAGCCTAGCAGAATTTGATGATGAAGGTTCGCTAGGAGAGAATTAATGACGAAGGTTTAAATAAACAAAGGTTAGGTACGTAATTTACTGGTTGTCGAGTCATTACAGCTTACCCCCAAACCCTATCTCTCAGGGTTATATTTATAGGGGTGGTTATTTACATATTTTCCCTTCAAGAACTCTAGAATTACGAATAAGTCTCTACCATACACGGGCCGGTCGTATCTTGGGCCGAGCCGTCGAGGGAGTAGGCATGTTTCCCCCAACGAGCTGAAAATATAGTTGGGGGTTAATGTTGATCAACCAGGAGAGTTGAGGGGCCGAAAATGAACTTCTTCCTATTTATAATTATTGTTGAACTTAATTTATAAGTGTCAGCAGAAAAACTTGTGTATTTGTCGCTACTTTCCTCTATCAACCTAAGTATTATGGGTACGGGATCCTCATGATACGTTCTGGGTACTTCATAACAAATATTTTAGAAATGCGAACCATAGTAAATGAATATATGCATCTAGGAAATAAAATATGGAGCGACACATTTCTTATTATTGCAGGGAGGAAAAATATATTAAAAAGCATAACAAACTATGAACCCAAAAAAAAAAGCTAAATCAAATATATACCTAGCCCTCACTGTTCGATTTTGGAGTCATCCATCAGCAGGGGTGACCCAACACACCGGGCAACCGCACAACAGCAAATGAAACAAGCAACCCAACTCACCAGCACCAATTATTACAGCAGGATACCAAACTAAGACACACTTACACTAAAACAGAAGCAAAAGAAAGCTAGGCAGAATACCAGATTGCCACTAGATCCAACATGAAGCATTTGCCACGAGAGAGGAGAACTCACTAGGCAGCGTCGGGCTGGCCACCTGCTCTGCTCTCTCGAGGATCTGCTCCGGCCGCCGGCTATACTGTATAGCAGTAAGAATATGAACATAGCGTGAAAACTTGTTTTCTCTGCTGCCATCTGGTAGGAGCGAGCATAGGGGAATGTACTTGTTGCGACAGAAATAGCAAGAATATAAATCATTTCCATCTAACTAGGATTTGGGGTGACTATATTCAGCCATTCAATTATTTCACAAAACAATCAGCTAAGACCCTAAGATTATATTGTCATAGTGTGGCTTCATTGCAACAAAAAAAATTCTACTACTGTCACATCGATTGGAACATCAATGATGAAATATTGTATTTACGGTATACAATGCTATATGCTGCCAACTGAATCAATCTGGGATGAGCTGTTCTTGGCATATTTTAGCCATGATTACCATTGATCATTTTAGCACAACTGGAGCTGATTGTTTACCTCTTCATCTTCGCCTACTTCAACTGTCTTTCCAATATTAATGACCGTGTTATAAACTCATGAATTTGTATCATAAGTGCATTCCCCTACATAAACTGAAGCCATTTCAAGACCTTGATGTTGATGTATATTTACTTGGCCCTTAGATTTGTTCAAAGAGTACCTATCATATAAAACAGCCTGGAATTTATTCCTAGATTGAGGGATTCACAAGGGCCTACACAGAACAATCAAGCTACAAAGTAATACATAAGGGTTGCTTCACTTGTTCAAGGGCGCGGCTTTGAGTTTCTCTAGTTTGCCACGAGAGGGGGAGAGGTGAACGGCTGGGGAGATGAATCACAAGGGCAGCGTCAGGCTAGCACTGGTACCTGTACAGTGCACCTGTACGTGTCATTTTTAAGATTGTTTATTTGCCAATTGGGAATAATTCAAAAGTGCAAAAAAAATCTGAGAGCGAGATTTTGGGTATTTTTAGGATCCACCACTGTATGTGTTCTATGGCATTAATACATTTTTATTTAAATAAATAAAAAATTATGCAAGTATGATGATCTCATGATACTACAAATGATTGATTTGATTTTTTTGATAGCATCACCAGAATATATGACTGTAGCATACATAATTGTCCATGTAAACAACGTATGGGCACGAGTATAGAAGAAAATTAGACCCCAAACTGGGCCAGCCAATGAAGTATGCCGACGAATGAAACTTGGACCAGAAATAACAAACTGTAGCATGGGCCAAAATAAAAATAAGGCCCTCACAGGCTTTCGCGGATCATTTACGACCCAGTTCAGCCCACCCGGCGACTGGAGAGAGACCCAAGTGAATGAACAGGCTTTGATGTCTCTACCGGTCTAGCCACCGTTTGATGATATTGACGGCTTGGGAGAGTGTGTGTGCCAAAGCGCGGTGGGAAAAGTAGCATTTAGGACTGAGAGAGAAGAAAATTTCGTTACATTGGAAATTTAGCAAACCTATATATTCTCAAATTTCTTGTGGTCATCGTACTATCCTTCGTTTTTTTTTTTTTTGGGCTAAGATAGACTTTTTTCGAATGGGTGGCAAGAGCTTTAATTGCCGCAGATATATTCGGTAGGGTGGGAAAAACAAGATCTGGTCCAGTTTTTTAAGGAAAAAAATGAGGAAAAAAAACTCACAACTCAATTAAAAAACTACCGTTTCTGAAAAACTACTAGCGCCTCTAAGCCTCCACTCAGCAGAAGTCCCCGACGAAATGGAAGAAAAAACTAGGAGTAGTACCCAGCAGGTGATCATGCATTACACTGGCTATCTGTAGTCCTAATAGGATTACTGTACTAAGACTATATATTGTAGTAGTATCATATAGAAGCGGCACCGTTAAAGCTAGCTTTCTGGCCAGTTCGCCGAGACATATACGGAGATCGATTCAGAGCATTCACACAGACCAGATCAGGGTGGAGTCGATCGACTTGCTGGCTGCTGATGAGCAGCTAGCTAGCATATGTGGAAAAGTCGCTCCAGCAGTTACAAACAAACCGCTCACTTTATTGAAGCAATAACAATTCACGGAGACTTACAGTGTACTAATAAGAAATCTTACACATGCTGTCATATTACAAGCGGAAAATACGACAAAAGCCAAATAAACTAGGTATTATTTCATCTGCACTTCTCCATGCATCCATTGATGTGCCATACGTGCAAAGTTTGCTAGCTCTTATGATCTGCTACCCTTTCAGTGGTGATGGCCGGCACGCCGGATTGTTTGGGTTATAGGTCCCGCAGGAGGCAGCAAGTTGCTGCGGGTACAGGTGTTTGGCAAACTCTAGGATAGGAATAGGATGGCCATGGTCACCAGGGGTGGCGACCTCGCCGGCGGCGGTCCATTTCTCGCCTTCCAGACGCCGCGCCGACCCCAGCATCGCGGCCAGCAGCATCAGCACTGCCATCATCAATGCCAGAACGAAGAACTTGCTCATCACGGCCATATGTATCTACGAACCGCTAGCTAAGCTCCTGGCGATACACACGCGTACGAGGATAATCTCTGCAGCAGGCAGCTGGGATCGATCGGAGAAGACAAATTAGCTAGCTAGGACTAGAACTGCTTACGTTAATCAGCTTTGCTTGTTAGCTCTGGACGCGGGATGAGCTAGATTATTGTGGTTTTTTGCAGGACCGATGGCCTGGATGCCCAAGTAACCGATCTGCGTGGGTGGCCTATATATAGGCCTAATGCAAGCTTAAAGCTCTGTGAAATTTCATGCAAGATATACTGGTAAGTACGTACGTACTTATATAGCTAGCTAGCTTGTTGATTACGCGCGTGGCTAGCCTAGACGTATACGTACGCGGGATGATGGCACTCCTAGGAACCGGTCAAAGTACCGAGTCGATATCCGAAAAATATCACTTATTTAATTTGTAACCTGTGGCATGATGATGGCATGGCACTCCTGGAAATAAATAATAGACCAGTAAGGGTCCGGAAGTCAGTGATAGCCACCAGTAGCTCCACCGATGACATTATGGAAGGGTTGGGCCGTCTGACGGAACTGAGGGTGCTATCTATTACGTTGTACATCGGGTGGAACGACAGATGGAAGAAATCCTTCGTCGAATGCCTGTCTAAGCTTACAAAACTCAGGAGTATATCTATGTGGCTGGCTTGTTATGATTTCAACTTGGATGGCTGGGTCAGGCTATCTCCAACCGTGGCTCTAAAATAGGGCTTCGGGTACCGTTACGGCACTGTTACACCCTGTGTGTGGAGGTGGTTGGAATAGTGATAGGGAATGGGAAGATAGGGGAGACATTGGAGATAGCCTCACCCCTCGATATCTCTGTAAATTGGACACATTTATGAAGACTAGTGCTGACGGCTTTTTACCTAATCTGCCGGCTTGGATAATGAAACACTACTCCCTTCTGGTTGACCTCTCCGTCATATCCATCCAAGTGAGGGAGCTACAGCGGGAGCATCTCGAAGGCCTTGGAAGGTTGCCAGCTCTGCGAGTTCTGCATTTGAGTTTGCTCCCTAGGGGTTATCGATTCTTTGGGGGATTCACCTTTGGCGCTGGTTCATTCCGGTGCCTGCTACAGTATAAGTTGCCGTATGCGAATATTGGAGCTGTGGTGTTTCAGAGCGGTGCTATGCCGAAGCTCGCGAGGCTTGAGTTCAGGTGCCCAGTGCGGGAGACAAGAGAGATGGCAGGCGGCGATGGTGACTTCGACCTGGGACTGGGGAACCTGCCGTCGCTCCAGCATGTAGAGGTGAACATGGAAAACGAAGGCGCCAGCGAGGAGGAGGCGATGGAAGCGAAGGCAGCACTGCTGCATGCGGTTGAAATCCATCCCAATCATCCGACAATGAAGATGTATCATGGGCGGAGGCAGTATAGATGCATCCGTATTCCCGGGAATACGCTGCGCTGGTAGAATCCCATTAAATATATATACATGTATAGACCTATAATATATATTGTTTAGTCAAAGTTGAACACTTGGGCCACGTATTTCGTGATTAGCAGGCTGCAGCACATGGCGGATGGCCCAACTCGTCTCGTCTCGTGTCCTGTATCGCAGGTGGCCAGGCTCCCGGCCCTTGTAGCCGTCCAGGCATCCATCCGCACGAGACTGCGTCCGCTACGCCGCCGCCTCTCGCATCCGCCTCGGCGCCTCCGCCGTCCGGCCCTCCGCCCTGCGGCCGCCGCGCCTCGTCCCGTTCCAGCTCGCGGCACGCCTCCGTCAGTCCATCTCCGTGAGTTTGGCGTCCGCGGATCCGCGCGCTTCCGTAGCCGGCTGCGTCTAGTTCATCTTCTCCCCCAAATCGAAGACTAAATCTCCAGATGGCCAGATCCGCAGGACATAGGAGCTGAGGAGCACGAGGGACGGCTAAGAGGTGAGAACCCCCATTTTCCCCTTTCTCAGTTATTGAATTGCTAATTTCTCGCACCAAGTATAGTGTATTTCGAGCTAAGTAGTGGGTTCTATTTATCTTTACTCATATGTAGGTTGTGCATTAAGTTACTAAGCTGTGACTTTGTGAGAATGAAGAAGAAAACAATTGATTTGAAATCTATATGGGAAAGAGCTGCGAAGACAAGAAAGTTGAATTATGTGAAGAATAAGTTGAGAAATAGGATGGGTGATCAATATTTGAACCATTGCTTGGTCACATTTATTGAACGTGAGTTCTTTTTGCAAGTTAAGGACAGTGACATCATCGATCGTTACCAAGCCATGAAAGACCACAAAGTTAAAATGAAATTGTAATTTGCTTTCTCTATTTTGTAAACTCTCTTTGTTTATTGGAATTATGGAATATTTTTTGCTTCGACGGTTTATTTATGATCTCATATACTTTTTGTATCTTTGGATGAGTAATTTTTTTCTTGGGA
Organism: Hordeum pubiflorum; assembly: GCA_000582825.1. NCBI lineage: Eukaryota > Viridiplantae > Streptophyta > Magnoliopsida > Poales > Poaceae > Hordeum > Hordeum pubiflorum. The sequence goes on from CBMN010753459.1 coordinate 8,812, forward strand.
ATACGCTACTCCGAAATCCTGGCTCCGCCACTGAGATGTATGGTGGAATTGGTGGTTTTGTTGAAGGTGTGGCGGCTACACTGTTATTTCTCTTTTCTTCGTCTGGCAGACTGACACCTAACCTTAATTTCTTCTCTTTGTTTCTCGGCAGTTCCATATCAGCAGACTCTGGATGGCTTAAGGTCGATGACGATGAGGATGGCTGCTTATAACGATTCAGATTCAGATCAATGACGGGCTGTACGAAAAAAAAAAGCTGCGGATTCCGCCAAATTTGCTGCCTTGCTCGAAAGGGATGTTTAATTATCTTTTAGAAAACTGCAAAAAATACATTATTTTATTGTATTCATTCTGCGAGAAACATATTTTTTTGGTAATGTTATAATTAATGTCAGGGGCACTTGTTCCTCTATATTTCTATTATATTTACTAGTCTACCATTACATGGGACACAAGCACAACACAACGTACTCCCGTATGGCCGTATTCTACTACGAATGCACCTCTCGCTGGCTAGCACGTTGGCTCGGTTTTTAATTCCCATTTCACTAATAATCTGTGCAAAACGATCAATATATAGGCAACACGCACGGACACGTGTAGCGAGCAATTTTTTTTTTTTACTGAAGGCGACCATGCACGCACTATATGGAAGGGGACAACTTACTCGCCGGTCCCTCCCACTCTCACTGTGCCTGCCCAACCAAAAGGCACTTACCTGGGAACGGCCTAGGCTACTGAAGTGGACGTCGTCAACATCCGACGCCGGGCCAAATTCATTCCTGCTGCACTTTCACTGACCGCCCCTTGGTCCATCTACGGCCTTCTGCCCAGACTGGGTGGCCCAAGCGCCAACAGCACTGGGTGCGTAGTGTAGTAGGCCCATTTCAGGCTCGAAGTCCATCTGCTGACCGTGAACCTTCTGTATCTGGCCTTCCATCGTCTTCTTTTCCCTTTTTTTTTGTGTGTTTTGGTTTAAATGGTACGTTTGTGTCCATCTCCATTTCTCTCCAGCTTTGCGAATCGAAGTTTCATTCATGCATCTAGTGAGACTTTGCAATGTGCTGAATAAAGTTGACTTGTGATGTCTTTTTAATTAATATCCTGCCGTTCTCTCTCTCCCTCTGTCTCGTCGGCACCTGATCGTTGCCTCCGTGTAGCAAAGATGCTAACTGCTAGTCTGCCAACGGCACTTTATGTACTACTTTGTTACTGTACGTATTTCGTTGCTTACTAGTAGTACTTGTAACTCGATCATTTCATTTAAGACGTGTAACAGCCAGGCAGCCAGCGACGAATTTTTGTCCAAAAAGACCACCTGCCGAGTCAAATTGTCAAAAGAGACCACCTGTGAACGGAAATGTGGGATCAGACCCCCCTGCCGCCACCAGCGCAGGCGGCAGGGACCTGCCGCCACCAGCCGTGGCGGCCGACCGGGCTGGCGGGCCCTGCCGCCACCAGGCGAGGCGGCCGGCCGGCTGGCGGGCCCTGCCGCCACCAGGCGAGGCGGCCGCGCGTAGCAGCCACGGCCGG
>CBMN010753460.1:71-13957 GCA_000582825.1 Hordeum pubiflorum
CTTAACCAAAGCCCTGTTTTCTACTAGTGTTTCTTGTATTATAACTTACAAAAACATCTTGCATTGTAAAACGGAGGGAACATATCTGACCTTCCCTGGCCTATGCCATAGCATCTCCAGGCATTATCATCAGTATAGTGGCTTCTCCGGCACCCAAGAGCCAAAAATGGCCGTCCCGGACACAAACTCCACACTAGCTCTACTTGACTGCTGATAAACGAATGTACGGACCGTACATGCACGCATGCATGCACTTGAGTAGTGCAAAAGAAAAGTATTATAAAGATACTTGATCACAAAGACACGAACTGATCGAGCCGATAAAATAAGAGCTCGCGTACATTAGTCCACGTCAGTTGGACCCTAAGTAAAATACTTCGCGGTGATCTACTGAGAAGATCCGCGACGGTACTAACGCACTACATCTGTACAAGCACTCCGATGATCTGCACATGTATCTCCATGTCAACACCACTCAGTATGCGTAGTGACGCGTGATCAGTTGTGTGTAATCAGTACGGGCAATGACGCGCAACTTTGACTACGGCATGAGCAGTAGTAAAACATACTCCCTATGTGACTATGTCCCAAAATAAGTGTAAAAAATTTAGTACTAAGTTAGTACAAGTATAATAATAAGTCAGCGACATTTATTTTGAGACGAAGGGAGTAGTTCCTAGATAAAATAACAGAGGTAAAGCATTTACTCCCGTTACCGAGGATGACCGTGCTCCGAGCTCTCGATCATTTTGTATCTTCATCATTTGTCCTCCAATTTTACTTTACTATTTTTTATATTCTTATGCTGGCCTGCCTGCTCATGCCACGTGGCTGAACTCGTGGCCAAGTTATCATAAAACCTATCTATTATATTCCATCCGTCCGAAAATACTTATCGAAGAAATAAATGTTTATTTCTTCGATAAGTATTTTCGGTCGAAGAAGTAATAAATGAACGATCAAATCTAAATACTTTTGGCACATGACAAGTCAAGTGTTTTCCGTATTGAGACAGTAGTTGAGTGAGTGCTCCACCTACTTTTCCTTGGTCAAGCGATCACCCAAAGCTGGCTCCACGTATGCACGAAAGGGCGCCCCTTGCATGCATGCCACGTAGTGGTCGGGGCACAAATGCACCAGGCCAGAAACACCGGAATCAAGAGCAACCAAGCAAGTCGGCATTTGCATGCGTGCATGCACGGCATGTGGTGCGACTAATGACGGAATACGCGAGTACCTGGCTCGCTAGGTCAACTGGACAAGGCTCACGACAACAGAGGCAGGCTTAACTTTTTCACTTCATGCACTGCAGCATGTTGCACATCACCAAAATATGAGCTTTGCTACATCTACTCCCTCCGTTCGTGAATAAGTTACATCTAGCTTTTGTCTTAAGTTCAAGTTTTAGATTTTTGACCAACTTTATAGGAAAAAGCAGCAGCATTTATAACACTAAATTAGTATTACTATATTCATCTTGAAATGTAGTTTCATAATGTACCAATTTGATGTCATATATGCTACTATCCTTTTCTATGAAGTTGATCAAAATTTTGAAACCTTGACTTAGGACAAAAACTAGATATACACTTATTCGCGGACAGAGGGAGTACGTAGCAACTATTATTCTAGCCATAGTGGGGGTATCTTAGCTAGTATCATGCACTTGGGACTAGCAAATATGCTTATGTGGCAGACAATTAAAGAAGAGAGAGAGGGTTAGAGTAATATAGGTAGATACCGTATCATGTTAAATGCTATACTACTATGTGTCTTGCATGTCAATAAATGAGGTCACCTATGATGCTAGTTTATTATACTAAGCATTATGAAGATAGTATCATACAATAGTATTATATGCATGATACTACTATAAGATACTTCCCACTATGAGTAGCCTTACGAAACTTAAGTATGGGCTGATGTGGCTTGATTTGGTTTGAAGAAAAAAGGCTCAGACCCATCCCTAAGCCTAAACCCTAAACCCTAAACCCTAAATTCAGGAGGGATGATTAGTTTGACGGAAAAAGAGTTACGTGGCTTTACGTAAAAAGTTACGTAGGTGTAACATTTTCCAAAATATATAATACAACAATATACTTTATGTTGAATTTAATAGATTTTGTGATGAATTTAATAGAACTAGTTTGGTGTATAGACATTGATATATTTTTTATAGGCTTAGGAAAACTGAAAGAGCTGTGACTTAGGACAAACTAATTATAAATATCTTAAAACAGAGGGAGTACAAAATAAGTTTGAAAACTAGAATGTTTTTTGAGCTAAAAATATTTGCACGGATCTCAATGATCTGTGGTATCGATAAGAATTAAATCTCACTTGGCTAGGAATTAGCAAATTCGCAGAACATTTACATGTTGAGAATGTCAAAAGGAAAAGGAAACAGTTGATTTGTTTGTCATATTATCAAATATAGCGAACTGAACGTACTCAGATGGTTAGGTTCCTTGTGGCGGAACCAGCCCACCAGGGTTCTAGTTTTAGACTTGACATTAGTGGTCGCATTTTTCTGGATTTATTTTAGACCTTTCGACAGTGCGCGTTTAGTGGAAGGAGACGTTCACGTCAACTACAAAGGCGTTTGTGGTGATTTCGTCAATCTCAAAATGTTGTGCCAGCTCGTTCTCTCAAAGATGCTCATTGCGTGCTACAGGAAAAACATGTTGGAATTATTTTTGGATGTGCGTGCCTTCATAAGGGTGAGCAATGGTGAATGCTGGAATTATTTTCTGATGTGGCGGAGCTTATGAAGGGGAAAATAATGTATTATGCAGCTGTCCAAAATTCACTAAAATAATAGACATATATTATTTATGTTATGCAAGACAATTAAAATCCAAGATTTAAGTACTAGATCTTTTATGCTGCATGTACTCGTGTTTTTGTTCCATGGAGTTTACATGAGCCCCAACTAATTTGCTTCAAATTTTAGGTGTGACGGATCATCACTGTGGTATGAGCATGTGTTTAAAAAAGGAAACGATATAGTTATCTTTTGGGGTACCTGCAACGCGCAGTGATGCGTGGAACCTTCGTACGTACGTGTTCCCGTCCATATGATTGCCGGCGTGCCACTTGCACCGATCGATCTGCAGATCCTCTGTGTCTGTCCTACTCTCGCCATGTGTATATATAAGGCAGCCACAACGGGATGCACATACATCCACGGCGAACCACCCCCTTTTGCCAGCGTTGTGGTTTTCCCAGGAGAGCTTGCGTTCGACTGTCCAGAGACAGAGAGAGTCGTTGCCATGGCGTCCACAGAGACCAGCATCCAGATGGCAGGGGTACTGGACTGCGAACCAAGGTGTGCTCCGTCCGTTCCCGTTCGTGTCCCGTCGCGGGCCGCCGGCGCTAGTGAGCAAGCTCATGCCGCATCTTCCATGGAGGCCGCCGTTGTCGTCGGTAGCATCAAGGACGCGGCCGCGGCTGCCCGCGCTGAGACGCCGTGCTTGCCGGGCTCGCCGTCGGGGCTCTACCTCTCGCAGGCCCAGCTTGGCATGCCGCCGTCCATCAGCTCGTGCAACCCCGAAATGGGCGCGGCGAGGGTGCTGCCGAGCGATTCAAAGCTGGAAGGTCACATCCCCGCCGAGCCGCGGCTGATGAAGCAGACTCAGCAGCACTCATGGCGATCCCTGGTTGGCGGCGGCGAGGCACCAGCGTTGCTGCAGAGCCACAGCACGCGGGAGCTGGACCGCCGGTTTGACCACTTGAAGACCTTCTCGGGCCGTCTCGAGCGGCAGCTCTCCAGCCTCCGAGGTCTGCAGCATGGCCTGCCGCCACCGCCAGGTGACATCGAGCAAGGTGCCGCGCCCAATATCTCCAATGAAGACACCGACGAGGAGAACATAGTCCCCTCAGCCGATCGCTATTTCGCCGCCCTCGAAGGCCACGAGCTCGAGACCCTTCGGGTAGGTACCACATAAACCGATCAAAACTTTCACCTTCTTATAACAAGCATCACCGTGACACCGTCAGTCTCTAACCAAAGTCATGTGGACATGCAGTCGACAGAGGTGGCAGTGCTGCCTGAGGATGAGCAATGGCCGTTCCTTCTCCGATTCCCGATTAGCGCATTCGGGATGTGCCTTGGTATGAGCACCCAAGCGATGCTGTGGAAGACGCTCGAGTCGGAGCCCTCAACGGCATTCCTCCACGTGCACCCCGCCGTCAACCATGTCTTCTGGTGGGCCTCTGTTGCCCTCACCGCCATCGTCTCCATCACCTACCTCCTCAAGGCTATCTTCTACTTTGAGGCCGTCCGTCGGGAGTTCCACCATCCAGTGCGCGTCAACTTCTTCTTTGCGCCTTGGATCGCCGGCCTCTTTCTTGTCAAAGGCGTGCCGCACCCGGTGTGGGAGATCCACAACATCGTGTGGTACCTCCTCATGGCTCCCATCCTCTGCCTCGACATTAAGATCTATGGCCAGTGGATGTCCAGCGGCGAGCGCCGACTATCCAAGGTGGCTAACCCGTCCAACCACCTCGCTATTGTAGGCAACTTTGTTGGCGCGCTTCTCGGCTCTAGGATGGGCCTCCGAGAGCTGCCCATTTTCTTCTTTGCTATCGGGCTAGCGCACTATGTTGTACTCTTCGTCACCCTCTATCAAAGGCTCCCGACCAACGTGCAACTACCCAAAGAGCTTCACCCAGTATTTTTCTTCTTTGTGGCCGCGCCTAGCGTCGCCTCGATGGCCTGGGCGAGCATCTCCGGTGAGTTCAATGATGGCGCCAAGCTCCTTTATTTCGTCTCGCTCTTCCTCTACATGTCGCTGGTGGTGCGCGTCAACCTCTTTCGAGGGTTCAGGTTCTCATTGTCGTGGTGGGCCTACACGTTTCCGATCACGAGCGTGGCCTTGGCAACAGTGTTGTATGCGTCGGAGGTGGACAATGTGCTAATGCGGGTACTAGCGGTCGGGCTGTCAGGGATTGCCGCTGTCACGATCACCACTGTGTTGGCCACTACCCTGTACCATGCCTTCGTGCGCAAAGACCTCTTCCCTAACGACGTTTCCATTGCCATCACCCAGCACAGGCCAAAATTCAGCAAGATTCTCGCGCATCTCCGCTCCTCTAGCTCCGACATCAAGGAGCTCGATCTCTGCATCCCCAGTTCAAATTCCAATTTCAAGAGTGACACATACTCCAGTGACTCATGTTCAAACTCCAGGACAAGCAGCAACAGCGAGGAGTCTCCGGTGTCACACGGGCATGGAAGAGTAGAGTGTTAGATGTCCGGTGCACAACAGGTTGCACGCATGCATGTCTACCAAATAGATATTTCCCTTTTTTCGTTCTGTTTTCATCTTTATGTATTTGCTGCACATAGTGATGGATTAGCAGCAATATCCTTGAGTAATTTGCATTGCCATGTTGTGCTATTATTACGTATTTGCAGATAAATCTCACTTACTTCTATAAGTACGTATTTTCATTCACCGGAGGTGCATATGTATATATCATCAATGTGCAATGTATGGCTGAGTGTGTAAGATGCAAGATATATACATAGCAGTCTTATTTTCGTTGTAAGATTCAGCATCGTAATATTTCATAGCACTGAGGATTAATATGTCCAATAGATAGGTACTACAAAATAAACAGTCGAATGGAATTGTTTTTTATTAGTCATGTAGTCAAACGAATAAATTAAATAGAAGTTTCAGTACATTAAGTTTCATTAATAGGAACTGGCAACTTAAGACCCAAAATATTAAATTTGCTCTCTGTAACTTAAGAAGACATTTTTTAGATAGATAACCATACGCCTAGCAGTTCTATTCCCGTTGTAGGATTCAAGATAGTAATATTTCATAGCACAGCGAATTAATATTTCAAACAGATAGGTACTACAAACTAATGAAGCAAGTAGAATAATACATACCATAAACAGAAACATCAATGATCAGATTCAACTAATATTACAGATTTAAAGAGCCCTACAAGAACAAACAGCTATGGACAAGAAATATACAAGAACAACAAACCTTTTTACAAAATCTTCGGATATAATTTTAGTAATAGATATTGTTGATATCCTCGACATACTTCAGTTGTTGCGAAGAACAACAAAATCTTGCTCCAGGATGGTTGTTCTTGTACGATGAGAGTGGACTAGAAGAACAAAGCAAGCAATATGAAGGGCGGTGCAAAGGATCAGAATGGATCATTTTGCTCGTCCCCTGCTACTTGTCTACGTTAGATTCAATAACCGTATGTTAGGATACCCTATACGAACAGTTATGCTATCCCACAAGGACATGTATTCTTCTTCAATTACAATGACATTACAATATACCAACTCTTATACAAGACCAAAATGCTATATCACGAACAACTTTCCGAATCTTGGCGCAGATCGGTGGCCCACAATTTACGTGTCCCTGACCCTGCGTGCTACAAATGAACTTCCCATGCTGATGCCTAGCTTAATATATGCATGCATGCATGCAAGGCATTCATCTGAAAAATAACATGCATCCAAGCCCTTAATATATGTGTGCATATATGCCCTTGATATGTTCGTGCTTGGCGTGCATGATGGCGTCGATGGGGTTCACTGGATCCTTCTCCCTATTGATGTTGAGAGGTCATCGATCTCTCCCACTGGTGTGATGGGGAATGCAAACGACGAGTAGGCACTCAAGGTTCGGATCCGATGCGGCGCTACCGAGTAACAAGTCAAAACTAGCATGTCAAAGAGTTTCTTGTATATATGATGTGTGGTTGGCCATTTGATCAGAGAACGTGATAGAGTGACCCACACGTAGTTGGATAGAGAGACGGCCTAGGACGTGTGGCATGCCCACGCCACCGTGCGAAAGTACACGCTATTAAAATTATATTTTCTGGAAAATCAGGAGCGCTTCAAGGACCTTCTTGTATGACATTTGGCTGGCCATTTGATCGGACAATGCTCTAGATTGAGTCATGCATAGCTGGATAGAGAGACGGCTCATGACGTATCGCACGTCTAGGCCACCGCATGAATATTCCCGCTAGATTGAGCTTTTATTTCTGGTATAAGAGCCTCCTAGGTTAATAAAACTGAGAATTAACTCACATTTTTAGGGTGCGCATGAGATAAGATCAGAAACATAAGGTCGATGCCATTGTGAGGTTGTCCCATGCAACATCTGTATCACCGGTGTAGGTTGCCTGATAATCTTTGTGTGTGGTCTATCTTTTTTACAACACATATCCTTACCCAATAAGAATCACATCCTATATATAATCATATAATCATGCCACCTTCAGAAGGTCACCATTATTAACATCTATGACAGCAAAAAATCTCTATTTTCAGAAAAAATATAATTTAAAGTCAAATAGGGTTAGTTAAATCAGTTTTCGCCAAAATTTTCATTTTATGCCTTTTATCGTGCACGGATGAACATTCAGGAATGTTTGCATAAGCTATAATGTAAGTTTTCTAGATTGCTTATGGTAAAATAATCTTATTTAAATAAGTTTTCATCAAATTATTTTGTGCCTTTCATCATGCACATATGAATATTTAGAGATTTAAGCACTAACGTAATTATTTATCTCGTTCTCAAATTGGATTAAGAATCTTCATATCTATTGTTTATGTGATCTTAGCTACATCAAACAGGCAGTAGGACATACTTATATATCACAAAGAAATTGCTTATGCTCTTTCGAGTACAACTCAAGTCTCATCTTCTAGTTATTCACCATATATACCATTTGCCAGATAATCCAGGTAGAAATCTATTGTGTGTACAAACAAATAAGAAAAATAAATCATGTGTGCTTCCAACAAGAGTATTGATGAGGTTTGAGGTGATGCATGGTTTATCTCTAAAAATGCACAATCTCTAATATGTGTTTCTATATTGATTCTATCAAATTTTCATGATTTGGATAGTTGCATTATTTTAGTTTGTAATAGAGTTTGATTTGTGTTCTCCTGAATAGGAGGCTTAAACCAGCATGGCACTAACAAAAAAATATAACACATATTGAGAGTCATGGCTCATAGTCATGAATAGTATATGGTTACACATTCCTTCAACCCAAGGGATGAACTGTTTAATCAATCATCATCAGATAAGATATCCTTTCAAATAAATGATACCCTTCTGTGGTATACCCTAAAGGCTAGGACTCATCTTTTCTTTACCAAACCCTTCATCACGGCTAGAAGATGGTCTTCTTGGTTATGGTCCACAACAAGACGGTCTTACTGGATCTGGAGATGGCCAAGTTTTTAGTATGGTGGTGTTCACTATTTCCACGATCATCGTCACCATATCTTTGTGCCACCATCCTTTTACAGGTGCCCAAGGACATCTGACAACGTCTGCCTACTAGGAAGCCCCTCTCTTGTAGACCTAATCATGTAATCATGCACTCCAGTTTCTTTCATTTGTCCCTGTACATTAGATCATCACACTGTTGATGATGAATACTGACTTTGTGAGCCTACACAATGATTTTTCTTGACACTTTTGGATAGAATTAAAATAAAATAAAATTATACTCCTGTTTACATGAGTATGGACGATTATATTTGTTGCCATTATTGCCATTAACTCGTAATACACTACCTTTATATTTTGCGGTCATGTTGACACTTGGGTTTTGACACTATTCTCAATTCAAAATTTTGGCTTAATTTATATTAGTAAATATATCCATGCTTTCAATTTACTATAACTTATTTATTTGTATATGAGATTCTTCCTCTATTCCTAAATATAAGACCTTTTAGAGATTCCACTATGGANNACATACGGAGCAAAATGAGTGAATGTACACTCTAAAATGAGTCTATATACATCGGTATGTAGTGTATAATGGAATCTCCAAAAGGTCTTATATTTAGGAACGGAGGGAGTATAACTTATTTGCGCATGTGATATTAGCAGGTAGTATCCTTAAGAAGGTTGTTATTGTGTTATGCAGTTGCTATATGAAGCGACATTGAATTAGAAAGGCAATGAATATGCTCATACTACCTCTTAAATAATCTATCTAAAAGCATTTCAAAAGTACAACTTAGTTCTTGACAGCTCACGTGATTGAGTCCTCAGTTTTTCCTAAGTTGCTAGATGAGGGATTTAAGTAGTTTACTCTCTTCTTTTTGGACCTTTCATACAATAAATCATAATTGATAATTTGTTGTAGCATGGAAATGATTTAAGATGTACACATTCATTGAAATATGGGAACTAAATTGAAGCAGCTTATCTACCTACATATTTATCTACGGCAGTCACATTTTTGTGCCTTGCAACTTGACAATTGCATGTAATCGAGAAATGCTGCATTTTTTTCTCCCTAAAAAATGACGCATCTATTGTTTGTGTATTGTAAGTTTGGGCTGACTCACATTTACTAGTAACAGAAATTCACTCCATGTTGGATGCCAAATGAATAAAGGAGCGATCATTTCAAAATGGGGCACGGATCTTGCTTAGTACTTTTCCATTGGTATTCAAAAGCACGGGAACGATGCAAGCATCACCCTTTTACAGATTGCAATTTCTGTTAAATATATTCCTTCATTAGTGTGGATATAACTTGGATGGTATTCTCTTTTGCTCTAACCATATATTGTTAGCATGTGCACCTCTTGCGCCAATTATCTTTCAATTATTTAGTCATCTACACTATTTTCCTCTCTAATGTTATATAATAAAATATAATTAAATTTCATTGATATATTAATAAAATTGGGCTTGAAATGCTAAATTTGCATTAAATCCATTTGTTGGGGTTTTATTCATTTTTACCAACAATAATGTGATAAAAGTATTGAAAAATATGCACACAAAAAAGCTGAATGGGTTTTTAGATTTTGTAACCTCACTTCATACAAGCAAAGATCAATAATAAAATAAAATGGGTGATTAAAAGACGCTGCCCGCTCGTTTGCGCGGGCCATTTAGCTAGTTGCGATGCTGGTGATATTATGACAGAACCATGGTCACCATATCGTTCTCATGTGTGCAGAGAAAATTGACCTGTTCTGGTCGGACCACGAAAGCACGGAACAGTCATCGACCGAGCCAGCAACACATCCGCGAGCAGACACATGAACGAAGAAGGCAAATAGAACTGGAAAGCTCTCACCACGCAGCAATATTAAGCAACATAGAATTTCAAAAGATTTTTTTTGTCTGCATGGTCTAGCATGAAACATGATCACCATCCATCGTCGTTGCAGGTCACGTCAACTCGATCGAGATTTCTCGGGGGAAACCCTAGATCTGGGTCTACCAGATCGGACGATGACGGCGCCTTCGGTGTCGTTCTCCCTCCTGGGGGCATCATTTTGAAGCAAGTGCTGGCTGGAGGGGACAAAAGGATGAGTGGTGTTACATCTACCGCAATGCCAACGGCGGATCCTGGTGGCATGGCTCTGCGAAGATTCGACAACACGCGTGTGTGGGTGGATACGTGCAGGATGGTGGCGTTGTCTGACACCGTAGTGGCATCGATGGCAGACCTGGCAAGTTTGATGCGTCGGTACCTGCTCTGAAGATGGATTGATGGAAGACGGCGACGGCGGTCTCTGAGAGTGCGTCGGACCGGTACGAGCCCTAGACCCGGTATGTGGCATCCGGCTTTAGATATTAGGCTTTGATGCGATGTCTGTTTGGTACTCGGCTTGGACATTCGACACCCCTTTATTGAGCGGATATGAGTAGCAACAGGTGTTGCAGAGATGGTGGCTTCAGGCTTACCGATGTATTACTTTGTAAGGTTTTATGAATAATTAATAAAATTGCTGCATGCATTGTCCAGACGGAGCGGCCGGGGCTATATCCTGCTTTTCTAAAAAAAAAAAACCTAGCTAGAGTTGAAGTGTTGCATTGCAAAAGAAAAATAAAGTTGGACATTGTGGAATAAAAATTCAAATCCAATACCTTGTCGTAGAGTTCAACACTTGGGAAGGTATCACTTTTCATAGTCGGTACTTGGCACTCACACAACCGATTTATTAAGATGGTGCTACATACGCTCTAGTGTTAAGTGATTGATCATGCAACTAAAATACAAACAACAGGGCAACTTGGATAACAACATATAAAAACTATCTCCTTATCGGTTTATTAAGGCTTGCTTGTATTTTAAGCTGACATACAGACCAACGTAATACAAATTATATATCACGTAAAATATATCATTAAATTTTTTAAATCATCTATTTTTTTAATGATATAATTTTTAAACTATACAAGTCATTTTATGTTGCTTAAATCATAGATTTAATATTACGCGCAGGACTTATAATCCAGAAAGGAGGTAGTTGAATGCAAAAAACAGTACTAGCAACTTGCAATTAGTGCGTCACTCGCCGAGCTGCTTTTCGAGATTGTCCACGTCCAACAGGAACCGGGCAAACGACGCACGCGACGAGCCCCCGTCCTCTAGCGCCGCCTGGGCCTCTTCCCTGCGAGCAGCCACACGGGCCCTGAGCAGCCTCCCGTCCTCGCTCTCGATCACCAGCCTCACCTTGTCCTCCAGCTCCTCTGCCTTCACAACACCTGCCATGTATCCCTCAAGCTCCACGGCGACGCCCATGTCCTCCGTCATGCACACCTTGTTCATCTTCTGCTCCGCCTCCAGCGGCAGGCACAGCATCGGCACCCCGGCCGCAACGGCCTCCAGCACCGAGTTCCATCCGCAGTGCGTCACGAACGCGCCGGTCGCCCGGTGACGGAGCACGTCCACCTGCGGCGCCCATGACTTGACGACGAGGCCTCTGCCCTTGGTCCGCTCCAGGAACCCTTGAGGCAGCAGCGCGTCAAGGTCTGGCTCGGAGCGGACTTCCAAGTATTTCTTCGGACTGTTGCTTCCGGCGGGCTTCCGCACGGACCACAGGAACCGCTGCCCTGACCTCTCCAGGCCAACGGCCATCTCCTTGAGCTGCTCCGCCGACAGCGTGCCCATGCTCCCGAAACAGAGGAACACGACGCTGCGGTCGGGCTGCGCATCGAGCCACTCCAGGCACTCGTTCCTCTCTGCTTTGTCGTCGTCCTTGGCGCCCTTGCCGACCAACGGCCCGACGCAGTAGATAGGAGGCAGCTTCATGCCGGGGAGGCCCTTGAGAGACTGCACCGCCCGGCTCTCCAACGACTCGAACGTGTTCACCAGAACGCCCATGGTCTCCGTGTTGCGCTTCCAGACGTCTACCACGGTCTTGCACATCTCATCCTCGGGGTGCTCCAGCACCTCCTTGATGAGATGAGACGCCGGCATCGGCGGGACGCCGAGGAAATCCAGCGGCGTGTCCCCGAGCTCCTTCAAGCCCGTCTGCCTGCCGGCAATCAGCGCCGGGAGCTGGGTAAGGGCTGACAGGCACGAGGCGCCCCCGGCGAAGAACGTGTAGACCGGGACGCCGAGCTTCACGCAGACGTCGGCGGCGTGGACGCAGAACATGTCGAGGAGAACAGAGTGCAAGCTCTTCCGGGGGATGCCGCGAAGGAACGCTTCCAACCGCTCGTTATATTCGTGCAAGAGCTGGAGCATGAGTAAGAACGGGTGCTTGCCGGAGGCGGCAAAGTCTGGTGCGGGGAGGGGCGGGAGGACATGGAAGGAGATGGACGGGTTGGAGGCGGCGATGCGTTCGATGGCGGTGGCGGCAGAGTCTGTCGACGTAAAGGGCGGCTCGACGAGCACCACGGTGACGTCGTAGCCGTGCTTGAGGAAGACGTTGGCGAGCTCCGTCATGGGGCCAACGTGGCCGACGCCGCCGCCGGGGTACATCACCACCGTCTGCTTCATCTCGAACCTATGGAAGGTGGGTGGACTGCAATGTTTCGCGAATATGTTGCAGGTGGCGAGGTGGAACTAGTTGTCGTTGCCGTTCTGCCTTGCGTGAGAAGCAGTTGGGACATGGAACCTCAGGACTCAAATATATGGGGATATTATATAGTCAGTTTCGAGATCTACCTCGGATAAGTAAGTTGTGGTGGTTCAAGACTTGAAGTCGTCAAGATGATGTTTCGTGGTAGCTACCTGAACGACGGGGGTACCTTGAGGAGGAAGCAAAGCATATATATGCACGTGACAGACTGACAGAGGTTTGAATCAGTACGCTGCCAGGTAGAGTATCGTTTAGCTGAAGATTTTATCTTTGATGGAGCTAGCTACAACGACTCCACTGCTCAAAGTCGTCGTCCCTCAGTCCACAACTCCACATGTATATACATGGACATTTTCGAAATGTTGCTTTCTGACATTGACATGTCGTATTTTTCTAAGAGCAGCCTATGTTAGAGCATCTACAGCCGGAGATCCTAAATCCTCCTCAAATATACGTGAACGTGATCGGTGAGTGATCGGATAGAAGAGAAGGAAAAAACTGATCCAACCGAATCCCTCATATCATCCATATATGTTCATATATGTTCGTACTGTCCGCAAATCCTCATATTGAGAACCACCTTTTCAATTTCTTACTTTATTCTTTCCTTTTTCTCTCTTCATCTCTATCAGTTACGTGCCAGTGACCGGACATATGAGAAAGAAAATAAGATGACTACGCGGACGGACAAATAGGGACTTAAAACGGACATGTCCGCGTCCACGGACATTTGAGAGGTCGAATTAAAGATATGCGGCTATAGATGCTCTCAGATAACCGTGGCAGATAACACCCCCCCTCCTCCGCAATAGTTTTCAAGAGGAAAGTGAGTGTGCTCCGTTTGTATCCCAAACTATTTTGTCGGCTGATTTATAAAACCTTAATCTGTGGCTAATGGTTTAAACCGGTTAACCTTATGTCGAGCTTCTCAGCCCCTATCAGAATCGGATTTTGCTGAGTTGCGAAAACACTCGTAAAATAAATAGAAGAGAGGGGATATTTTGCGAACCAACCTGTGGTTGGA
>CBMN010753464.1:0-13557 GCA_000582825.1 Hordeum pubiflorum
TGATGCATAAGCACCAGCCTTAACATGGTTACTACATGGCCGGAGCCTGTCCAACCACCCTACCCCATTGCCCTACGCAATCCAGAAAATTACCGGGCAATTACCTTACAAAATTCAATTAACTTGTTTATAGATGAAGACCGGAGTGCACACCTCACTAATGACCGGTGGGTACTATTCTGGTGCCAAGGAAACACCAGGCGTCATACACGGCGTGAAAGGAGGAGGAGGTGCGGTACCACCGTGCTAGGCGGCTAGCAGAAGCACGCAGGGGCGTCCAAAGTTCCCCGTCAGCTCACCTCACCCCACCTCACCTGTCGCCTTGGTTTGACCGTCCGTGGGTTACCCAGACGCAGCCGGTCTCAACGCTGGCTCAACCGACGAGAGAAAAACTACAAGAAAAGATTGGACGCTGGAGAAAAGGAGAAGATTCGAATCGAGGTTACCGTGCGTTTGGGGCCATCTCCCCCGTTGCTCCTTCGGCTCTTTCCTTAACTAAGCAAGGACTACTAGTCAAGGCCCACACAAAGGACCGGGCCCACCTGCCCGTCCCTTGCTTGTCATCTTCCCCTCCCCTCGCTCCATAGAAGAGCGTGCCCAGCCGCCTGTTTCCCCCTCTTTCTATCTCCTCTGCTCTGCCCTGCCGCTCTCGGAAGGGGGGAGAGAGAGAGAGAGGAAAGGAAAGCAGAGTTCGCTCGCTCCCTCTGCTCTCCTCAGATTCCCCACCTGCTCTGCCTCTGCGCTGCTCTGCTCGCCTGCCTCCGTCCGGCCGGCCTTCCTTCCTTCCTTCCTGACCGATTCGGTGGCTGCGCGGGGGCTGAACTGACTGGGGGGAAGCGAGTAGTACGGGTTGAGGAGCCAGTGGCCGGCTTGGCGGCCTCGACGACGGCGGCGGCGGCGGCCATGCGGATCCCGCGGCGGAAGGCCGGGGTGGCGCTCGGCGTGCCCAGCCGGCGGGCGCAGATCGCCGCGGTCTTCGCGCTCGCCGTGCTGCTCGGCGTCTCCGTCCTCTACGACAGCGCCCACATCGCCGCCTCGCTGCGCCGGCACAGCGGGTACAACAGGCTCTCCGCCACCACGGTAAGAAATACTACTAGTAACAACTAGCTGGGCTGGGCGGCCCTGTGTGTGCCCTGCTCGCGGGCCTAATCGGGAACAATAAACCCTGCAGGAGGCGGCGGCGGCGGGGGCTGGCCCGCGTGCCACACCGGCGCAGGCGGTGGAATCGGCAAAGGCGGCCGCGGATCGGACCGACCCGCCCCCGCGGCTTGGGGCGGAGGAGGCGTCCAAGTCTAACCCCGGGACGGCCGCGGACGGGTCCTCGCCGGAGACGGGGGTCCTCAAGGAAGTGGTGGCGCAAGGGCGGGAGCCGACCTGCGACATGTACAAGGGGAGGTGGATGCACGACGAGGAGAACGCGCCGCTCTACAAGGAGTCCGACTGCGAGTTCCTCACCGAGCAGGTCACCTGCATGCGCAACGGCCGCCGCAGCGACGAGTACCAGAAGTGGCGGTGGCAGCCTGATGCCTGCGACCTCCCGAGGTACGCTTGTTTATTTATTTTCGTATTCCCTCCGTGTCTTCTCCACTTTTTTCTGGAATACGCTCAACACGTATTCGTCCGTATGTGTGTACGCACCACGCAATGGCCACTGGTTGGTTGGTTCTAAAGAAAAAGGTGGGTAGTGAGCCATGGTTAACTGGAAAGTGAGAGTGAAATGCTTCCAATAATCGTATGGCCAGCTGGAAGCGGCCAGATCATTTCTTACGTTTTTCTCTTCCTTTCTAATCCAAGTCTACCGAAAGTACGATCAAGGTACAATGGGTGTTCATGACGATGAAACGATTATGTGGTACCAAACCATGGTTTTGTCCTTGTTGTCAGTTAGTTCATATAGTTTCATCAAGGCAAGTGGCTTTGCTTGCACATTATAATTACAGAGAAAACGTTTGGTGCACCTGATTCATGACCTTTGTTTCTTGTTAACTAAGATTGGTGTAAGGGGTTCTTTAATTGGTTAGGTGACATAATGGAAGGAGAGAAGAGGCTGCACTCATTGATAAGCTATGGTCTTTCTTTAAATAGATTAAGCAATTCAATGGTTGGTAGACAAGTTCCCTTTGTTACAAGTTGTTGGGTGAGGGGGAGAGGTGTATGGTATGAGTGGTTTGGAATCTGAAAACAAATGGGAGTTGTTGTCACATTACATCAGCTTCTAAGCTTTACAAGCTTATAACGATTTTTGTGTACACAACTGGAGCAGTTTAGAGTTATGCGGCACTTTCTGAACGTATTGCCCTATCGATTTAAGTGAAGTGTATCGACTTCAGTGTACTAAAGACACTGCCTTTCGCAAAAATTGCATTGAAAGTTAACTCAACCAAGTCTGTCTTGTACAATCTTGTTGAATGAACATAGGCTAAGGAAAACGTCTGAGCAGGTTTATATGCGATCTTCTTTCAATGTTTATAGAATTTGATGTTTTTTGGTGCTGAATTGATCTTCTTATCTTTTTTCTATCAGGTTCGAGGCTAAGTTGCTTCTTGAGAAGCTAAGGAACAAAAGAATGATGTTTGTGGGGGATTCACTGAACCGGAACCAGTGGGAGTCCATGGTGTGCCTGGTTCAGTCTGTGGCTCCATGGGATAAGAAAAAGCTTGTCAAGAATGGATCTCTAAATGTGTTCCGTCTTATGGTAAATATTTTGCAGAATATCTACTTCCCTCTGACTTCACTTTGTTTTTCTTTCAATAGAGTTCTGAGGACACGGTAGCACTAATGATATGACTAGCAGCAGCTTGGTATGATAGTGACCGTACAAGCATAAGTTTTAAAGTTGGGCGAGTGACCGAACCAGCCAAGCCACTGGTCAATATTTTTGTGGATTACATATTAATATTTTGTTAGTTGTTCTTTCTTATTCCAAAAAGAATAGTAATGCCTAAACGTGTTAGCAATTCCATCCATTCATACTCAACCCTTACAAACATGAGCTTTTGAACTGGGAGCTAGTAGAAAAATGTTCTTGTGTATGTGGGAGATGCAGGAGTTTGCTTGACCCAAGTGCAGCAGCTTTTAGGTTTTGGCAGAGTAGATGATGATGTATAGTGCACCGATGTGTGTTTTTCTTCACTTCTTGCAATTAAGTTGTAGCCCGGTACTGTAGAGGATATAAAATAATCGATAGGATTATGGGAGGTTATGTGAATGGGGTTATGGGTGTAGTGGCTTGTATATGATAGGTTCCCCCGGGCCACATGATCTAGGCCAACTGTCCTGACTCAGTCTGGGTACCGTATTGCTATTTTCTCTGTGTATGTTCTCCTAGAACTAGGGTCGTCTGGTTATTTCTAAACTGTTAACCTATTTGAAAAAGGTTCGTTATGATTTGCGTAGTGTTTCAAAGAGGATGCACCGAAACATTCTATTGGATTGTCTAAATCATTCAGTCCTTCATGGATCACGATTAATTAATGAACCGTATTGAAGGGGTGCACCTCAAAAAAATTGATTTGTCTTCTGTGATCTTTATTTCCCCCAGCCGCGGTGTGATGACTATTGACTTTCGAATATTCTATGGTATGTCTTGACACGACAATTACATGGTATATTTCAGGAGTACAATGCAACAATTGAGTTCTATTGGGCTCCTTTCCTAGTTGAGTCGAACTCAGATGATCCAGACATCCATAGCATCACCGACCGAATGATCACGCCAACATCGATCGCCAAGCATGCAGCAAATTGGATAGGGGTGGACTATTTGATCTTCAACACTTACATTTGGTGGATGAACACCCCAAAGATGAAAATTGTGTGAGTAACTGTTATAATCAAATCTCAATCCTTATGAGCATAAAACCAGTTTGCCTACCCAATCTTGAGAGTAATGTGCAACATTATGGTATTCTTACACATATTCATTATTTTGACTACAGGCCTGACGGGTCCTTCACAAAGAAACCGGTTAAGTACGATGAATTGGATCGTGTGGTTGCATACCGACAGATCCTCGAGACATGGTCTGGATGGGTAGAAGAGAATGTAGACCCCAAAAGAACTATGGTCTTATTCATGAGTGTGTCACCAGTACATATGCAGTAAGCTCACTTTCCCCTGCAAATGCACACATAATTCATATCTGCATATATCAAGATTCTTCATGTGATCCTAGAACACCATGAAACTGGCTATCTTTAGTTAAAACTACATGTTATCTGCATACATGAAGATTATTCGGGTGATCCTAGAACATCATGAAACTGACTGCATTTATAGTTAATTGAAGCTCAATGGTTGTGTTTCTTGCTACAAATATTCGTCAGCAGTGTTATTAGGATGAAAATGCAGATGTTGCTAGTGCACATGATATGATACTGTGTTAATTTTTGGACCTTGTGCTGTTGTTCTGGCACGAATTCTTGATATAATGCTGGACTGATGAACAATCGTTGACGTGTTACAGGAGTGAAGGCTGGGGCAGCCCTAACAACATAAAATGCTTTTCTGAGACACAACCAGCGCTAAATTACTCTAAACCATTGGATGTCGGCACTGACTGGGATCTTTTCACGGAATCTCATGAAGTGACAAAGGCGATGAAGAAGGTACCCGTGCACTTCATCAACATAACAGCATTGTCGGAGATCCGCAAGGATGCACACACATCTGTGCACACGCTGCGGCAGGGTAAGCTCCTGACGAAGGAGCAGCAGGCAAACCCACGCAAGTTCGCCGACTGCATCCACTGGTGCCTGCCTGGCTTGCCGGACACATGGAATGAGTTCATTTACGGCCACATTGTGTCGAGCCCTCTACAGCGGCAGATTGAGAATCAATCTGAATGATGACCATGCATATATATTTGCTCCAAATCTGGTAGTTCACATTGTACGTAAGATGGTTATTGTGGCCATATAATATATTTTTTCTAGGTCTAGAAATCTATGCTGTTGGTTCACCTCGGAGTTGCTCGAAGGTACGCTCGCAGGATGGCAAACTGTAGCTATAAACAACAAGATGGCCTGAGAGTTATTATACCGTCTGCTCGGTCTGAGTGTGACTATTTAAGAGGAATGCTTCGATGCTTTTCATCTGAAAAGAATCTTATTTCAGTTGATACTTGTACATAATTTTTTTCATCAAACTCTTTTCATGAGAATATTTTACTTTTTGTGCTGTAACAATATTCAATAGCTAGCGTCAAAAATATATATTCAAAAGCTTGTGCAGCATAAACTGCACTGATGTCTGATAAACAGATGGGGGCTGGCATGTCTCTACATCAGCTTCACTAAAACCTTTGCGTGGAATGTGGTGGAAAAAAACGACCGAAAAGCAACTCCCGCCCCAAAGTTTTACTACTCCCTCTGTTTCAAAATAAGCACCGTGGTTTTAGTTCAGGCCACACTTACTTTGAAACTGTGGGAGTAGTAGATTAAATATGACATTTATTTTGAAATGGTGGGAGTAGTAGATACAATGCCCTACACCTAGGGATGTACTCCCTCTGTTCTTAAATATAAGACCTCTTAGACATTTCAATAAAGGACTATATACGGAGTAAAATGAGTAAATCTACGCTCTAAAATATGTCTATGTACATCCATATGTAGTTTTTAGTGAAATCACTAAAAGGTCTTATTTTTAGGAATGGAGGGAGTAAGTGGCAAAAAAAGGCCTTCACAAGTCTCGTTTAGTTAGCTTTAACTAGCCAATTTTCTTTAATTAGCTAATTATTGAACTAGACAATTAGCTAATTATTTAACTAGCCGATTTTCTTTAATTAACTCTGCCTAACCGTCATTTTTTTAATGTTAAACAGTAGGAGACTCCTACTGCATATGTATTAGCTGAAACAGAGTGTTACATAGTTACAGGGTATTTTGTTTTCACACACCATAACTGGAGTGTAAAAACAGAAGCTAGGAAGAATGTTATCTCAGTTACAGAGTGGGGCTGAGTTAAGAGACTGAGTTTGCAAAGGCAGTAATAAACTGTCTTTTTTCTAAGGATGCTCTATACTGCAGGTTGCCAAAGTCGGTCTTGAATCTTCTTCTCCAGGCAGTCACAGAAGGCCGGATGCCCCTAAAGAAATTGTTGTTTCTCTCCTTCCATAGGCTCCAAGCTGCCACCAGAAATTTATCCATAAACATTGGCCCATCATGCGCATTTTTGGCTGTTCGAATCATGTGCACTCTGTCTCCTTGTGAGGCCCAAGTCATGTTCAGTATTTCCCAGCATTCTTTACTGAACCTACAGTGGAAGAACAGGTGCTCAACAGTTTCTTCAATGTTGGCCTCACAGAGTAGGCAGTTCAGGTTGTCCCCAACATTGTAGTGTCTCCTTTGAAGCATGTTCCTGGTATTGAGTCTGTCTGCGAGCAAAAACCAGCCAAAAACTTTGATTTTAGGGGTGCTTTTGGACTTCCACAGCCACTTAAACGCCTCATGTGTCAGAATATTCCTGAAGTAGAAGGTGTAGTAGTCTTTGGTTTTGAAATCAGCAGCGCCCCAAACATAGCTCCATAAGTCGTGTGTTTGGCCAGAGATATCTACATCCAAGGTGGCATCTTACATCTGCCTTACTTCTTCACGAGCTTGTGTCGAGAGTGGCAGGTGAAAAATCGAGCTTAGTTCAGACGTCATCAGAAATTTCCTGACCGAGACATCCTTCGCAGTGGTGAACGAGAAGGCTCGTGGGTATTGTTCAGAGAGTACATTCTGGTTCCAGCAATCTTTCCAGAATAGAGCCGATTTTCCGGAACGAATCTGGACTGAGGTGATCCCTCTAAAGGTCGGGTTGAGATGCATCACGTCTCTCCACCAGAAGGAACCGCAAGCATCTGATGCATGTGGAACGACCTCCCTGTAGTACGTATCCCAGACCAGGTGTACCCAAGGTATGTCCTGGCGATTGTAGAATTTGTGTAGGAATTTCAGCAGCATTGCATCATTTTGTACTTGCAGGTTGATCACGCCTAAGCCCCCTCGATCTTTGGGGCGACAAACCATATCCCACGCAGCTAGAGAAGTGCATTTTTCACCGTTTTCAGTTTTCTCGCGCCATAGGCATTGTCTTCTGATTTTGTCCAGTTGGGCAACTATTGCCGTGGGGATCCGAATTGTTCCCATTGCAAACACAGACAGGGAGGTGATGAGCGAGTTTACGAGTGACAGTTTACCCGCGTGCGACATCAAAAGCATTGTGGCCGTGATTTTACGTTCTGCCTTGCAAACTAGGGGCGTCAGATCTTGTATTGTTGGTTTGGTTGTGCCTAACGGGAGACCCAGGTATGTGAAGGGCATGGTTGCGACGTCACATCCAAAAATAGCTACTATTCGTTGACAATCATCTGGGGCTGTGTTGATTGGCACAATGGTTGATTTGTGAAAGTTAATATCTGCCTAACTGTCATTGTTTCTCCGTGGACGACAATTGTCATTGTTTCCAAGCGCAGTATTTTGTAGGCCAAGTGGAATTCGCTTTATCAATCCGTGAGAGGTGTAAGATGATTGTACTCTTCTCTCAAGAAACCCTGTAATAAGATATAAGAAGTCTCATGTGTCCCCAACACGCCTATACAATTTACAATTATCAATTGTATATGTGCACTAGTTCGGCGAAGAAATTGATAAATTGAATGATAGATAGGTAATATGTGTGGTGCAAGTTTTTTTGTTTGTATTTTCTTTGAAATAATAAAAACAACAAGGTAATAAGATGGAAACGTAACTGAAATGGGGCTTGCAATGCTGGGAAATAAGCCCTAGGGTTCATAGGTTTCAATAGTGTCAAGTCCCAACATGATAATTCATTGAAGTACATGGTACACCCTCACAAAGTTTCTTTTGTATTGGATTAATTATGGAAGAGATAACGTAGGTGTGTCTAGGCACACCTTTAAGTTTATCTTTCTAATCTATAGGGCACAGACCCGATGTCACCTCAGGCAACCCTAAAGGTTATACTAAGCAATCACCTAATGATATATATATCGTTCAATCTTTGTCTAACGAGTCAACCCAATGTCACTATGGGTGTCTTCAGGGATTATACTAGATATTAATATCATAATCTCATTAACTCCTTAAGTTCAAGAAAATAACATGAACAAGAGTCAATCGATAAAGGTACTCATCAGAAGAGGTACATCATACAATTAAACTAATCATCAATGCCCAAGATCATAATCATGGTGACAATTCATACAATCAAGAAGTAGAGATACTTGACACATAGTAGTGCCAAAAACCCTCAACCTCGAAGGGGGATACTCCCAGATCGCCGTGGGAGCAGAAAACGTTGATGTAGAGGTTCAAGATGAAGATTCACCCCTCTGGCGGAGTGTCGGATCACAGAGAAAATGAAGATCGCCTCGAAAACTCAATGTGACGGCGGAGAAAAAATCCATGATAATTAGGGTGAAGTTTTGGGGGTATTTAGGACCATCAGGCATTGAAGGCCACCCAACTCCCCTATGCACCCTAGGGCCCAGGGTGCCTAGGCACTAGGGATGGCCCCTGGGGTAATGCCTTGGCCCTTTGCTTTTCTCCCAGATTGAAACTTCCCGAACCATTTTTGTATGGTTTTTTTCTCACACTTTTACTGTGATGTTTTCCTAAAATACCAAAAACAATAAAAACAGAAAATGGCACTAGCACTTGATTAGTATGTTAGTCCAATAAAAGTTGATAAAAAGTATGCCCAAAGTGTATGGAATTGATAGCAAAGTGGCATGAATCATACAAAAATTATCTATACATTTGAGATGTATTAGACATCTATCAAGCGCCTGGTGTAACCGGGCACTTACCCAATTACAATGGGAACCAAGTTTCTGCAGCAAAAATGGCTATTTTCTACCCACCATATATAAGCCCTATCACTCCGGTAGGTGGCTGTCACACTTGAAATATTTTGAGAAAGATCCATTTGAATCCCTCTTGCCTTTCCCCCACACTAAAACAAATATTTCTTGAGGGATTTTGAGAATTTTTAGAGAGATTTAACACAAGCATAGATCCCCCCCTCTCTTTTGACCTAAGCTTTTCATGATTTGAGCAAGTTTCAAGTTTTCTTCTTAGATCTTATTACTCTTGGAGGTTAGAAATTCCTAGGCGGTATGAGTTCTCGACGTGGAATCTATTTTTTATTTACCCCTCAATTTTTTGAATGTTTGGAGGTCATCTTAGGTCTACACTAGTGGTTCAGAATTGTCTTCATGGTGATATATCAAGGAGAAGAGAGTTGGCCTTCATGGATCTAGTGTTCCTTAATGGTAACATCCACCCAACCAACTGTGAATAGCTTCCCTCCAATGAAGTGAATATCCATATACATCTTCCTCTCTATGGCTTTTGGTTGTCCCTAACCCTAGCTCATTTACTTGTGGCTTAATTTGGTCTCTTTATAAATAAGAACTTTAGTTTATAGTTGCCCTATTCACCCCCTCTACGTCCATGACAATCCTTTATTTTTTTTGTAGGCAATTTTTAATTACTTAAACTTCTACAACATTACAATCATCATTGTAGACTAGTACTATGTATGGGTGTTCAGAGCGAAGCCAAACTAAGGTTCTCTTTTCTAACCGGAAAAAACTTGCCAAGTAGCGACTAAACTTGGTGTGGGATCTATTTATATGAGTAATACATGTTTGACAGTTTCCTAAAAG
Organism: Hordeum pubiflorum; assembly: GCA_000582825.1. Classification (NCBI taxonomy): domain Eukaryota; kingdom Viridiplantae; phylum Streptophyta; class Magnoliopsida; order Poales; family Poaceae; genus Hordeum; species Hordeum pubiflorum. The sequence goes on from CBMN010753464.1 coordinate 9,677, forward strand.
AATTTCAATTCACCAATAAGAGATGAATAAATCGATGTATCTTTGTCGATGTCCTCGGTCATCGTCACCCCTTCAAGAATCAACTTCAATCATCACTCACAAATAAGACCATTGAAGAGATAAGGCGAACCCTTCATGCAAGCAAACAATTAAGCTTCCAAAGCATCCCTACACGAGAACAACTGATGACACGAGGAGAAGATGATGGCTTAGTTGTTACCCCGAAGAACTATACCTGCACCAGCAGTACCATCTGTCGCAAGAGATCCATCAATGCTAGTTTTAGCCATCCATCAATTGGTAAGGTCCACATGGGAGTAGCAACAAGGCGTGTTATCACATATGATCGCATCGCCACGTTATCATATGAAATATAACTCTTCCCTTCCACCAAATCAACAATGGAGTTTTATTTAATGCCAATTAGGGAGTCCAGATAGCCGCATAAGAAGTCTAGAGGCCTCAATAGGGGGTGGAGGTTTGTTGTGGACCACCATATTGCGAATATGCCAGCATCTCCAAAGGGTCATGAGTAACATACATTGCTCAGTTACGATATATTATCAAAGATCTAGAGCAACAATTGTATTTTGGTATTTTGTTTCACATGAGTGGGACGAACGCGCCAAACATTAAACATGGTTTTCCAGAGTTACTGGGCCAAAAGGCAATGACATAATGCATGGAAGTTATCCTCCGGTTCAACTCTACAGATTTGACATATACTGGATAGTACCAAACCCCTTGGTGTTTTTATTGCACCACATTGGAAGAGAGTCAATGGACGCATGCCATGCAAAGTTTCAGACCGTGGGACGAATATTGCAAGACCAAATCAATTTCCACTAGGGACAAAGACCATATGGTGCTTCACTCGAGGTTTGATTATGCTCTTGTGAGGACTACTCGAATACTAACTTAGAAGCTCTACTCATAGATAAGCTGCAGAGTTTTCCAGCCCCCCATGCAAGAACAATTTCCTCCAATCTAGGCAAGGCTCTTATTTTCAAGACTTTGTTCACATTGCATGAGATGGAATATTCTCTAAGAAACTCGAGGTTCCAAGCACCCTGCTCATTCAACAACCGAGACACATAACATAATAGTCATCTCCTTTTAGGTGTGACTGACTTATAGGAAAAGGGCCTAGTTATCCAATTATCACGCCCAACACAAATGCTCCTTCCATTACTAACACGTCATATAAATTCCCTTTTTAGGATATCAAGCCCATGCGAATCGGCCCCATGGTGACAATATTTTTTCTAGAAAAGACAGTGCCTTCCAGCTTTCAATTCAAATAGTATAAATCCTTTTAAACCCGGGCACACTGACTCTCTGATTTCATAATGATACTCCAGGCCTATTGAGCAAGGAGCAGTTCATTAAACATGCGATAATCTCTAAATCATGCACCCCTTTAGCCTTGGGTTGCATCAATTTGTCCCCATATTCCCAATGGACCTTGCGTTCACCCCTAGAAGAGCACCAACAATAATTCATGACCATTCTAGATAAATTGTCAAACACCAAATAGGGTAGCTTAAGAACACCCATTACATACATTGGTTGTGCCTGTGCAGCAGACTTGAAGAGGACTTCTCTTCCAGGTTGAGAAATACGTCCATAGCCCCACTCAATAAGGCATTTTGTTAATATGGTTTGGATATTTTGGAATCTTCCTTGGACATGCGCCCCTTAGGCGTAGGCAGCCTGAGGTATTTCTGTTGAAAGTAAAGATTGATGATATTTAGAACATATGTAACTTGCTCCTGAGACTCATGAGGGCAGTATTCAACAAACATAATGGATCACTTGGAATAATTTAGGATTTCAACTGTAGCCTTAGAATACGAGCCCAACGTTGATGTAACGTTCATTGCGTGAGCTTGAGAAGCCTCGAAAAAACATTATATCATCTACAAAAAGAAAATGTGAGATTCCCGATGCATGGTGACATACTTTGATAGGGGTAATGTTGTGTGACTCCACACCTTGCTTGAGAATTGCAGATAAACCATCAGCGACAAACAAGGATAAAAATGGTGAAAGTGGATTACCATGTCAAATCCCACATGTTGGTGCAAATGAATCCAAGAAAGTTCAACATCTCACCGATGTGACACAAGTCATTATCCAGTCTACCCACCGATGAGGGAAACCAAGCTTTTGCATCACTTGCCTAAAGAAATCCCAATCAACCCTATCATAAGCTTTAGAAAGTTCTAGCTATCACAAAATCTCTTTGTAAAGTATTTTTCTTGCTCCATGTGATGAATGCATTCAAATGCCACAAGAGCATCATGTATGATCATCCTTCCTAGAAGAAAGGCACTCTTCTCAAGAGATATAATATCATCCAATAGGGGGCACAACCTATTTACTAGGCATTCCAAAACCACATTGCAAATAATTATTGGCCTATAGTCAGATACCTTTTTGGGATTGAATTTTTTTGGAAGAAAGAGTATAAAGGTATCATTAACTCCCTCCGCATGATTCCAGTCCTAAAAAATTCCTTCACTGCTCCAATGATGCTCTCCTTTAAAGTATCCGATTCCGCTGAAAAAACTGGCATGAAAACCATCCGGTCCTAGGGATTTCAAGGGGCCAATCTAAAAGAGGGCATCCGAAATTTCCTTATCCAAAAAATCCCCACACAAACGATTATTACCATCTGCTAAAATAAGAGGAACAAAAAGATCCAATACTCCTAAAGCATCAAATTTAGGATTTGTAGAATAAATGCCACTAAAGTATGAGGAGGCTATGTTACCCATAACATGCTCATCAAGATGTACAATACCATCACTACTGTAAGCTCTTGTATTTTATTTTTCCTTGTATTTCAATCACCTTCCTTTAACCATGTTATTGTAGATGTCTCCATCCACATCATATCCTCTTTATAAATTAATTCATTCGTCTTATCTATCATAGATCTACTTTATTGTCTATTAACATTCCTATTCATCAACTCCTCAAGACGAGACCGAGACTTTTTTATTTCTCTTGTTATGTTACCAATTTTTTTGTTGCTGCACGACGGAAGAGAAGACATACATTGTTCCAGAGTATCCTCAAGTTTGCCAAGATCATGAACATGACCGAATGTCGACCATGCATTTTGATACCTTCAGGCAGGGTAGCGTTTCTCTACCAAAGGATCTCATGCCGACATCTAGAAAATGGAACATGAGCTTTGACAATACCCCTTAGGAGCAAGGGCACATGATCAGAGCATTGGGAGGCCAGGTGTTGCACAGAAGAAAAGGCAACCAACTTGCGGCAAGCGTTTGTTCTAATAGCTTGGTCCAAATGAACCTTAACATTTGCAGCTTCTCTCATATTTCCATATGTGTATGCAACACCGGAGAAACCAAAATCAAAATGTTTATATAGCCACAATTTGTCCAAGAATGCCACCATCTGAACCTTAGAACGAGGACGAGTATTTGATGAAAGATGCTCAAAATACCACATGGCTTCGTTAAAGTCAACAAAAGCTAGCCATGGTAAATCCGAGGTTGGCTTCCAAGCTTGCAATTTAGACCACATCAAATGGTGATTCTCCACTCTAAGCTCCCCATATACACAAGTCTCCGTTGTTGGCCATCCACATGTATTCGCAACACAACATCAATATAATGACCATCCTTGTCTAGAACATACAACTGACACGATTCCTGCCAAAGCAATGCCATACTGCCACTCCAACCGTTAGTGTCAACACATTCGAAGGAGACCAAGACATCCCCTAACACTCCTCATCTCCTCATATTTTGAGAATCAAGCTTTGCTCGGGTAGCTAGCATTGTGCATGTGCTTGCTTCCTGATGACCCACAAGTATAGGGAATCAATCGTAGTCCTTTAGATAAGT
>CBMN010753465.1:80-13087 GCA_000582825.1 Hordeum pubiflorum
TAGACGTCTCTTCTATCGATCCTACAATACCAAATTGATCGCAAGTTCCTCGAGGTAAGGCGTTGACCTCGATGATCTCTGCTGGTTTCAGACCCCGTGTTGTAAGTGTAATTTATTTCTTAAGTTGTTTATATGAGCGACCGATTCGAGCGTTGGATTTTGTGTGTGTAGCAGAAGCCGGGTGCCGTTGCTTTCTTAGTTCTTACCCGGTGGAAGGGCGACGAATTTCAACAGTGATAAACTCCGTACGCTATGCATGTTCGACCCAATTAGACCTCATCTTCTTTATCTTAATCTCTCTTTAAATTTTAATGTTGGTACATGAGTCTGTTCCCTACCACTATCGGTTAATGGTTCTTCATGCCATCATGCATACATCGTAGGGGAAGCTAATGAATTGTGCCGGCAGGGGCAATGCTAAGTTCCTAATGGCTGAACATGGTGATTAGGTGCATGAATAGTCCTGGTTTGACTCATTGTGAAACTATATACGCGCCCCTTACTCCAGGGATGGACATAATATTTTTATCGCTTGCTCGATCACATATTAACCAGAACAGGGAAGAAACATTATTAACATAAGAAGGATTAGTGATTTATTTTAAAGAAAATGACTGGTCGGCCAAGATTCATGGGTTGATGATTTCGTTAGCTTAATGCATTTGTATTATGGTATATTTTCAGTTATTCAGGCATTTGAACATGAATCTTTCAATTTGAAATTTCGCAGACATTAATCTTTTAAATGTGAAGTTAGTACTAAAGAGTTGCACTAAGGGCCAACTGGAGCTCATCTATGGTTAGATATTTCTACTTATGCATTCATATTAGTACATTTGTATTTAGTGATTGTTTAGTTTTGGTTAGGAACACTTATTTCATCCTTTCTAATCCTAATTTCTTAGGTTGAAAACACAAATTTGCAGATATTGCTTAGCGAATTTGATGTGGAAGCACTATTAGGATGCCCAAATGTTGTTTTCGACGGGTTCCACGAGGCACACAAGCCACACCCCGTTCTCCAAGCACCTCGCCATGGAGGATTGCCAAGGCTGCTTCGGTAGCCATCCGCAGTAAGTTGTCTCCAAGCCACGGTGGATGATGGGGTAGGCACGAGGATGCAACCGTGTGTGAAGAGTCATCAGTGAGGCCCTCCGCGGGGTACTCCTCATTTGTCGAATTCTACAGGTCGAAGTATTGCCCGAGGCATGCGCCGTGAGGACCGAGATAGCTATGGTCGACGTCAATTTTGAGGAGGCGAGCAGAAGGCAGTGGGCACAGAGGCGTAGGAGAAAGAGAGAGGGGGGATATTTGAGAAGAAGCCAATGGTTGCCTGGGCTAACAGGCTCTCTCTGCGATGTCTAGATTTTGACAGGTGGGCCAACCCTGTCAGAAAATGTTTTAAAACAAGGAACTCAGCTGATCGGTGCAATTTTTAACCAACTGGCCTCAAAAGTGGTTGTTTCTTAAAAAATGAATAGTGATGGTAAATTGGAACCATGGACCCTAATGTGGCGTATTTTTGGCAATTTGCTCATCTTTACATAGTTGGCCTAACAAATAATATTGCTTCTACTTTGAGAGATCTTCCCAGGAACCACATGTTGCGATAAACACCTACGAACTGAAGAGAGGAACATACTTGGTCTTCATGAGATCTACAATCTAATACCAAAAGTAGAAAGGGGGTGTAAATAAAGGAAATGGAAAAGAAGAGACAAGGTGGCCTTTCCACGTGTGCTAACTCATTGTTAGGCTTAACAACATTTTTCCCATGGAGACATGGGACACGAGCAGGGGGGAGGAGAAGCAAGAAACAAGGGGTAAGGTAGAGATAAATGACTTATTTCTATATAATATTTTAATAATATTTATTTTTTCATAGTCTCGCCTCCTTTTTTATTGCCATTTATTATCTAGCATTTATTTTCTATTTAGAATCTGAATCTGAAACTAACTATACCTCCCTTAAAATGCTGTTAGTTAAAATTAAGTAGTCTTAGCAGTGCAATGTGACGCTATTGAAAGTTAATTCTACCCTATTTCATTTCTTCTCTTTCCATTTTATTATCTACTTCATTCTAAACTATCATGTTGTATACCTTATATATTTCACCGCGGAAATAGATGAGGACTATGGGATATAAATCAGTTGAGTATCCTTTGCTGAGAACGGAACTCAGCAAATACACCGCTGAGTTTTTTTTGGCTTTCCCGAGTTCCCGAGAAACTCAGCAAACTTGACAATTCCAGTAGTGAAAACTCCTTCACATAATACGCACTAACTATTCTGCAAAATAATATGCATGCATGGTCTAGCACATGCAATATGAACGTATTTGAAATTGCACTACATGGTCTAAAACATCATTGGTTTCCTAAGGCGTATTTGTCAAACAATGTTGCCACACATATTCCCCCACTTCGATTTGTGAGGGATGGCAGTTTCAATCATAGTTAGAGGAAATGGAAATTTAGTTTCATTCATCATCAATGGAGAAACGGGGTAATAATATACAACTAGGATGTGCAATCACATGCTAAATTACTAGAAGATTTACAAAAATCTGCATATCTTGACCCTGCACGATGCCTTCCCGCTCAATGTCTCCGGTTGCTTCCGCATATTTCACAACATATTGTTGAAGTCTGAGGTAGAGGAGCAATTGTCTTAGGAGGAGGACGAGGAAGAGTAGCAAGTGGACCACGTGGGGAAGGAACCATATCAACATAACATTACATTCGTGAGGTGGTTCATGGTGTTGTAGAAGGGAAGAGTGTTCCAACAAATAAGAAGAAAAAGGAACTCAAGCAGGCGAGTGGTCCATGGTGTTAGAGAAGGGAAGAGTGTTCGAGGAAATAAATAGGAAAAGAAAGGAAGAGTATTCTAGGAAATAAGTAGGAACGAAAACTAAAGCTAGTGAGGAACGAGGAATATGTGGTGTCACTGATGAACGCATTGATGTTGACATGGTGCTAGTTGGCGCCAACGAAATGGGTTGGCGAACAGGCTAGGAGTAGAAGATATAGGAGAGGATGAGGAATAGAAGAACGACAAATATCCCGTCTAGCGGTGAATGGTGTGTGGGCTAGGGATATGTCCAGGTTGCCACTCGCTCCCACATTTGTGTGCATGTGCATTTTTTTGACAGTCCATGTGCAACGCATAGACGTTTAACTAGTATATTATAGAAGTTCACCGAAAGTACAACACATCTCAAAGATAACAAAAATTACACCAAAATTTTGAGACCACCAAACAACCACTACTGCCGCTAGAATGAGTCGTCGACGCACCACTGTCACCCTCCCCTACCAGAGCTAGCTTGCCTCATCGATATCAACTAGGAAGTCTCCTTGCACGTGCCCCCTAAGGGCTAGCGCCTTGGATCCACAAATGTCGACGTTGAACCCTTGCATAGATCTGAAGCACCTGACATCAAATCTCGCCACATGACAAGAAACTCTAACTTCACAACCCCAAAGAAATGCCAGGAATCTATGTCGTATCTCCGTTGACTATGTCCAGAATGACAAACTCGAGGAGGATCTGAGCCCGAAAGACAAACTCAAAGAAGAAGTGTTGCCATCCGCCCGATCGCAACACTTGTGAGGACTAGAAAACCATTGTTAGGGCCGAGAGTATATCGACCACATGGGGGTGAATGGGAGATTCAAAATTCCTTTTGAAACTTCGTATCAAAACCAATCGTACAACGGAAATAATACTCGATGAGATACACCGAATGAAATCAGAGGCAAGCAAACACACCGGAATGAAAGAGTGAAAGATCAAGATAAGATTTTGATGAAAGTGAAGATGATCTTTCGCGTATAGTAGCATACTGCTTATAACAACTGTGGCACAAAATGAAAGTAAGGCGAGCAACATAAGAGGAACCATTAAAGATAATAGGATATGATCACACATTTCTAGACATAGAAACAATGAAGCATACAACTGAAAATAAACTATAGCACATAGAGATAGAGAGTTATATGAGAAAAAAACAAGATCTAAAGCATCTATCGAGGCACAGAGAACGGAAATTAAATTACTGAAGAATATGAGCAGAGTAGAATGAACTAGCAGTGCTTGATGGTGATAGATGATTTGGTAGACCAGTTCACTCTTCTACAAAAGAGCTACATCTGGTTGGAGGGACTTGTGATTGAACACAAGAGCAAATCTCTCTCTGTCCTATTCTCCTTCAACCCAAAGCTGATCCGACTTCAGTTGAATCTACTTAGGGTATATTATTACCGACAATCTCCAAACCTTCGACAGTCTTCTTCTTGAACCACAATTACTCTTAGTTGCTGAAGACTTAGCTTGGGGAAGAGAATTACTCTTCGACACTCAAGCCATCACCTATCCGTCTAGAGAGTGTGCAACTCTCAAGAGTAATAGGTACAAGAACTCAAACTCATATCTACTGTGATGTTCAACCACTATCTATGTTTAGGCTCTTGATTTTCTCTCAATGGATCTTAAACTCAAATCTCTGGAGAGGGGTCCTCAATCAATCTTCTTAGAATCTCAAGCAGAGCAGCCAATGGAAAAGACTGGAGCGGGGTAGCTATTTATAGCCGCAACCTTCCGTGATGGGAAATGACCATTTAGGACACGTGGTCCAGCCAATGGCGAACCAACACGTTTCCAACAATTAGATTTTGAGCAAAATGGTAACATTTCTTGCGGAGAAAGTAATGTTAACTCATCAGTACGAAGGATATCTCTTGTAGCCCAGAAGAACAACGTCTCTGGCTGGCAAGTAATCATTCGATGCACAAAGAGATTTATCTTAGTTTCGCATAGGTTTTGATTAAGTACCACAACAAACCTAAGCTTAGAGAACCTATACCCTCTTAGTAGTATAGAGGTCCTATGACTCAATTAAGAGAAAAGGAACCATGAAACAAATGATATGTCTTCGGTTCGCCTTCAATCTATTCGACTGTAGTCATTCTTCGTCGCACACATCGAATGAAAATTGCTCACATCAACAATAATTGTAAGGGGTCAATTCTTTCACACACTCTTCTTGGTACTCTTTATTATCTAAATGTACCTCCTTCTTATCTGCAACGCAGATGCACCTTAGTGAGGTCCTTCAGACTTCAAAGAAGAATACAACATTCTTCTCGGTACTCTCGAGGGACTATTTGTCTCTATGTGCACTAGCAAACAAATTAGTCCCTTACTGTTTCTTTCAACGATCTCCAAAACACTCAGGGGCAGGTAGTTGCACCAAAAACCATAACCTAAACTACTAATCAGAGCGGAGGTACTAGGATTCCCCTCTCTGTCACCGGCCGCTGGAGCGGCGGGCACAGGGGAGGCAAATATGCAGACTTGTCATTGAAGTTTGGAGGGGAGGTGCTCTAACCATCTAGAGTTAGGGGAGGAAAACAATAGTAAGTCCAGGAATAAACCTTTTGAGACATCCTACTAGGTGAAATTGTATTTTTATGATTTCACGAGGATATACCCCCGAGAAGTTTTGATATCCAGCCTCTAACTTTTTGCATTTCAACTACGACAAAGTTGACGGGTTATCGTGTAATAAAAGTTGGCAATTTTCAAAATTTTACATATCAGCCTGTGGCATGTTTATAAAATTGATCGCAATGTGCAGAATACTCGAACAACTGTGATGAACAAAGGACAATACTATAAATGATGATAGCGCCGCATAGTGTGAAATTTATTGAGGCTGCAATCCTGTCAAAAAAACCTGCATTTATGAAACCAGAAGGGGATTTGTGGAACGCAGGGGTGGGGGCACCGAACCCATTTTTTGGCTTTTCGTGCCAAGGGCCTTCCAAAGCCTACTGAACATGTGGAGCCGCAACCGCGTGCCATGTCCATTGTCATCGACACGCAGTGTAAGACCTGGGTGCAGGTGTCGGAGCTCTACGGGGCAATCGTGCTGGATCAGGGCGGGATCAACTTTTGTCAAAAACACCAACTAATAACTAAGGACATCATTACCTTCAAACTCAATACCTTCATGTTCAAGGCAAAGGTTTTCAACAAAGTAAACTCCACCGTCATCCACCAAACATGCTCTAAGCACAGATAAACCGTTGGCCAGTTTGTAATGTAGTACTTGTGGTAGTGTAAGCACCGCCATGTAATCGATCTAATGGATTGGTGAACATCCTTGGCCATCGGAACGCAATTTCGAAGCCTTTTATTTTATGGAAGGGTCGATGCTCCCGTGCTAACAGCGTGCAAAAAATACCATCAAAAAACAACCCATGTGTCATAACTATCATTCTTGGATCACCGTTTATGTGCTTTTGAGCCACCCGACAGCGCTGTGTACACCCACAGGTCACACTACCTGCTCTTTATCATGTCTTCCTATGGCCTGGCCTAACATGGAGAAGAACAACACTGGCGAACACATGCTTTTTATACAGCAGAGTGACCACTGCAAGGCCACCAACCAATGGACTGATACGAACTCATCGCCAACCCAAGTCACTGACATAAGGAGTGGTGGGCCCAATGATGGATACCGAGCACGCACAGAAAACAAGCAAACCATCTAACAACCAAAGAAGTATGGAACGAAGCCAAATATATGCCCACCACAAATAGACATGACTAAACAGGTGAAACGGTGGGATGGAGATAATATCAACCAGAGGGGGCAAATGGGAGATTTCAAATTTCTTTCAAAACTTTAAATCTCTCAGTAGAGCACATCAAAAATCAAACTATAGCAGGAACACTGAAATAGAATTAAAACAAGCACACGAGAATAAACTGACAAACCAGTTGGACTAAGCAAAAAATTCGATGAAGGCGATGATAATCTTCTTGGTATAGTGACACAACACTTTCAGTATGGCAATGGTTGCATAGAAAGGACACAATACAAACAATTTGAAAGGACAAGATGAACGAAATAGATCACGAAACACAAACACTCTACTAAGGGATGTTCATCAGAGCAAGGCCCAGATGAATGACAAAGTAACACCAGATAATGAGGAGACGAGCATATAGACAAATGACTTTGAGAACAACAAACATGAATTTGCTAACTAACATTGTCACAATACTGATGAAGAGATACAAAGATAAAAGTGATCAGGGTGATATCTATCAGAACCAACAACATAGAAGATAAACTACCAAAATAATTGCAGTAGAGTAGAAATGACTAGTGGTGCTCGATGGTGATAGATGATATGGTAGACTAGTTCACTCTTATACAAAAGAGCTATGTCTAGTTGGACGGACTTGTGATTGAACACAGGAGCAAAGCTCCCTCCATCCTATTCTCCTTCAACGTAAATCTGATCAGACTTCAATTGATTTCACTTGGGGTAGATGCTTATCGATGACCTCCAAACCTTCAACAGTCTTGTTTCGCAAACCACAATTAGTCTTGCTTGTGGAAGACTTTGACTTGGTGATGACAATTACTCTTCGACACTCAAGCCTACACCTATCCATCTACATAGTTAGCAGTTGTTAAGAGTAATTGGTACAAGAAATCTCAACTCAGATCTACTATGATGCTCAACCACTATCTAAGTTTTGGCTCTTGATTTTCACTCAGTGGATCTTAAACTCAAGTATCTCACAGAGGGGTGCTCAAACAATCTTCTCAGAATTTGAAGCGGAGCAGCCAACGATGAACGTTGGAGTGGTGTGGCTATTTATAGTCGCGACCTTCCCATATGGGAAATGGCCAGTTAGGACACATGTTCCAGCCATTGGCAAACCTGTACGTTCCATACAGTCGGATTTTAGGCACACGACAACTTTACTGGAGGAACAAGTAAAGTTGACTCCTCGGTCCTAAGCAAATTTCTTGTAGCCTACATGATCAACATCTCTCGCTTACAAGTGAAGTTTTGGTGCACAAGGAAATTTCTCCCATATTCATATCGGTTTCGGCTAAGCATCAAAATATAGGTCTCAAATACTTAACCCATCATAATAGTACGGTTGTCCTATGACTCAAATGAGAGAAAGAAAATTAACAAAATAATGCTACCTCTTTGCTTCGCCTTCAATCTTCTCGACTACAACCATTTCTTCAAGGACACACTAAAAAACAATTGTGTCACTTCAGCAATATTTTAAGGGGTTAGTTTTGTCACACAATCTTCTTGGTGTAGTTTCTTCTCGAGACATATCTCTCTTCTCTGCAATGCAGATATTTCTCGAGGAAGTTTACCTAAAACTTCTTGTCAGAATGTTGCAGTATGACAAGGACTATTTCTCTTTGTGTGCACTAGCAAACAAATCAGTCCCTTATTTTTTCTAACAGCAATCTCCAAAACCCAAGGGGGCAAAACATTGCACTAACAATCTACCCCTTTTTAGACGATTGTTGACAAAACAGACAAACATCAAAGAGCAGCTAAAAAGGTAACCGGTAACATGCTTAGAGTAAATCAATAACTATTGAAGATTACATATTGCTCCCCCTAAATGTATGCAGATCCTGAAAGAATTGTGATATGAAACCTTGCATGTGTTAGAGTACACAAGGAGGGATATTTATCTTCAGGAACGATGAGTTGCATTGATATAGAATATATCAAAAGAGAATCATTTCAATGCACTCAGTGAACTCTAATACGTCTCCAACATATGTATAATTTTTGAAGTATTCATACTATTTTACATCATTTATTAATGTTTTCGGCAGAATATTTATTTGGACTAACATATTAATCCAGTGCCAAAGGCCAGTTCTTTTTTCTTATGTTTTTGGAAATAACGGTCAAAATTTCACGTAGCCACAACGAGCTGATTTTTTGTGAATTTTTATTGGAATTTTTAGAATTTTGGGCAAAGGAATCGACGTGAAACAGTGCCCAGGGGCTTCACATGGATAGGGGGCGCGGCTAACTCCCTTGTCGCACCCCTGACCCATGTGGCTATCCCTTAAGTCGGTTGGAGCTCTTCTTTCGCCACAAGAAAACTAATTTCCGAAAAAAAATCCTCAAAATTTCATCCGACTTGGAGTTACAGATATTCGGTTATAAAAGAAATGATGTTCGACCAGAAAACAATACCGAAAATCAGCGTAAATAAAGAAGAAAGGAGAGAGATGTCCAATCTCAGAGGGGCACTCGACCCTTCGGGCGTCGTGGAGGCCAAGGACCAGATGGGAGAACCTCTCCCCATGTAGGGGTGAGGCCATGGAGGAGCATGACTGAGGGGAGCCTCTCTCCCCTTCTCTCCTGGGGGGTGCTGGAGTGCCATCGGGGGAACTATCAGCGAGGTGAATGTCTTCACCAGTGTCCACTCTCCTGCAACCCGCTGTAGTCCCCTACTTGAACATGGTGTTTTGGTGCTATGAATTATTATCCAATTATTTGTGCTATCGCTATTGTGTTTGAGTAGTTATTGTTGCCCTACAGGTTAATTGGTGAATTGCTAAGATTGGTTTAAATTTCTGCTACCCTCGCAGGAGTTGTTGGATCTCCCCGAAGCATTTCCCTCAGTTAAGACCAAAATTTATCGAACCAGTAGGAGTCAACACACGAACAACTTTAGCAGCACATGCAAACAAACAAAATAATTGCATGCACCCAACAAAGGCAAGGGGGTTGTCACTCTAGCCACAACGTCAAAACAAAAAGGTGATATTGATAGCAAAGATAACGATAGAAAATAGGTAGCCATTGTAAGAGCTTGTAAATTAATGGAAAATGGACCTGGGGGCCATAGGTTCACTAGAGGCGTCTGTCACATCCCAGATTTTCTGAAATCTGGTATGTTAAAAAATCACAGGGAATTAACATTTTTCAAACCAAACCCCTTTGATCGATTATTTGCTAATGAATCTGCTTGATTGATTGATGAATAGGTTGAAACCCCAATGCAACTAGTGGAAACCTAGCTAGCCAATAGGTGGAACCAAGCCAATTGAAATATTGTTGGGGAAAAGTTTTTAGGATAAGCCCCAAACAATATCCAAGTCAAATTAAATTCCCTTAAAGGATTTGAAATTGGAATCATGTTGAATTCAATTTAATCACAAGGGAGTTTAACTCAAATTGGCTTGCATTTGAATTTGGCAGGAATTAGAATTCCATAAGTCCAAATGATGACCTAGACCTTCTGGCAATTTTCTAAAATGGATTTGAAACACATTGGTTTTGAAACCAAATTCAAATTCAAATTGAAAATAAAAGTGCAGAAATAAATTGTCCAAATGCCCAAGAGATATGTGCAATATTTCACAATTATTCCATTTGGAATTTAAAAACTATGTTGTGTTGAAGAGAAATTCAAATTCAAACTATGTTTGATTTACAAAGAAAACAAAAAAAGCAGAAACAGAAATAGGAAATAACAGAAAAGCCTAAACCTAACCTATAATAAAAGAAAAAAGCCTAAAGCTAGCCCCGCAGGCCGACCCAACAGCGCGCGCAACAAACCCGCCCGCGCAGCCTCTCTCTCCCCCGCGCCTGAGCCGCTCACAAGCGGGCGCTGCCTGTCATCTCCCTTCTCCCGCATGCCCCCACGACCCCCACTCGCTCCCGCAACCGCCGACCACTGCCCACCTCGCCCGCATCGCTCCCAGCCACCCCTGAGCCTCCCCGACCGCGCCTATAAACCCCCGGGAGACCCTCTCTCCATATCCCCTCTCCCCATGAGCTCTCCGCCGCCAGGCCGTCGCCCTCGAGCCCGGACACCGCCGCGGCAATTGCTAGCTTTGGCAAGCCATTCCGCCGTCGCCAGTAAGTCCCACTGTCGTCCGTTGCCTCCTTTCGACTCGCTGTAACCTTCTCTCTCTCTCCGTCACCCTCTCTCTTTTGCTAGGACACCCTAAGACGAGCGCACGGTTGAGCACCCAAAGGTCCCGAACACCACCGCCGCTCTGTCCACTCGTCGTGTTGCCTGAGGACCCCCGTGACAACCCCAAGGCCACCACCAGATCCACCGTGACGCACCGAGCCCCGTCGTGCCCTTCCCTAGCTCCGGTGGCCACCGAAGGCATCGTCCTCTTCGAACCCGAGCCTTCATGCCGTTGTCCCCTCCATCTTCGACGCGTCTCCGGTGACCTAACCCCACGTCAATCCAACAACCACGATTAGGACGTTTTATTTAATGAACCAGTACGCAACCAGAGCCGTCCATCTCAGATTTGACGATCCACACCGATCCACTTAGCAAATCAGCATCAACCAATCACACAGCGCTACGTCACCCAACCTTATCCACATAAATTTTGAAGTAAATCTATAATTCGGTTAAATGATGGTTTTATAGAAAACCTCGTCGATCTTAAATCAATAACAACGTTTTTACTTGTTTGTCCAAATTGAGTGATTCTTTTTGGCAAAATGGTCCTTATGAAATGTAATTTCACATAGAACAATAAAATTTGGAGTTTGAATAATTGAAAATTCAAATCAAACCAGAATGAATTTGAATTTGAATAGGCCATAACTTACAAATTATAATTCCAAATAAATTGATTCTTAGCTACTGTAATATAATTTTTAACAATTTAAAATTTGAAGTTGAATATAGTTTAAACAGTGACATAATTCATATAGAAATTAAATGTAATTAGGTTTAGTTATGATTTATTTATTTTTAATCAAAAAATTATGAAACAAATGAGTTTAGAGACCTAAATTGAACTTTAGTAAAACAATAGATTATTATTTGACTTTAGGTAATTCAAATAACATTTGGATTTAATTCAAAACCTAGTTTAAATATAATTTAAACACTAGGTTTATTTTGATTAAAACTAATTCAAATAATTTAATTTAATCAAATTAAACTTAGGATTTGTTTTGGAGTTAATACTTGACTATTAGGGAAAGATGAACTCAAATTAATTTAGTTCAAACCCAAACTAGTTTGAAAACTATGTGAACTCTAATAAATGTTTTGGGACTTATATTTGACATTAATTAAACTAAAATCAAATAAACAAATTGTTGTAATCATGTTGGATTATAATTGACTCTAGTTTAAAACTTATTTTATAATATAGTTCAGTAATTATTGGATTTGTATTTGACTTTAGGATTAATAAGGTGGTGTATGAATTAAGTTGATCCAACTTAAATGAATTATGAAATAAATCATAAATCAAATTGAACTTAATGAAACCAAATTAAATTGTAAACTTAACTAACTCAAATAGGTTGAACCCTAGTTCAAATCCAAATTGAATAGAAAACCAGATTAAGTTATTATTTCTAGACCATAGTGTATTCAAGCTCATGAAAGGTCAACAAGTTTGAACTGTTATTCAAACTTGAACATGAACTTGACTATCCAAGATTCATAGACCATGACTATGTTGTTAAGATCCCTTGGTCGGGTCTGACAACCTCAAATTGACATCACATACTTCTTATGTGATGAACCTTTATTGAAACTTACATGTGAACCCTTATTCCAAATGACAACCACTATGTTGATATGCAAAGTCTTATGAGTTAACCCTGACACATGATCGCACAACACAATGACACTAACACCATGCACAACACTTACTGTTTGTTGATTATATTGTATGGTTGTTCATGATCGGTCCTTACTTACGATAGATCGATGTAGAGAGCGAAGTGTGTTGGTCAAGTTTGTGGGATTGAAGAAGCGTCAATACATGCAAGTGGAACCTTTGATCATAACCTAGTTTTCTTGCATTTTAGTTGTTTTTCAACTAGAAATACCTTATAGGAGTTTTACTTTATGTTTGACAAAACCCAGTAGAATGATTAGGTCCATTATACCCTAACCTTGTAACCTATGAGTAGTTGGTTAGCTGCTATGACGTGGATTGGGAAACACCAATTATCACTGGTGTAGCGACGTCCTAAGCAAACTGTTTTTAACCCCTTTCAGTGACGTAGTTTCAAACTGTCACCTTACCGGTGTGTGCGATAGGGGGGTCCATCGCACACGCTACCAAAAATATTTGTGATTGAGGGTACATCCCACACAATTCAATACAAAACCTATGTGCAAATTGGATTAGCATCACACACGGTTATTT